>MU968326.1:73235-295830 GCA_034641835.2 Pinus albicaulis | reverse complement strand
AAAGCATGTTTCTAATTCTGCGTCCAGAATCTTAGGATGCTTTTCTTCCTGTTTGCCTAGGCGTCCAATTTTAGGGATTCCTTAAAGCTGTTTTATGTTTTTCCCAGCTTTTCTAGCTTTTTACCTCTTCCCAACTATTTTCCTCATCATTGGGGAATTTAGATTTTTCCTCAAAAATCTAAATTAGAAATAATTTCTTTCAAGTATTTTTGAAAGATTGTGGGGAAATATTTGCCTTATCCATCCTCATGGATTTAGCAAGTGATCTCATAAATCTCATTTTGGTCAATCTGCACAAAATCATTTTATTCATTTCCTCAATTTAAATATTAAATTACATTCAAAAAATGCTTGTCCTTTGGGGTCCACTCCCCTTAGGATTAAAGTTCAAATGTCTAGTTTTAAATTTCAAACACATAAACTAGGGGTGTCACACTTCCCTTTAGGTAAGGTTGCCATTTCTTTAGTGCATGTAGTATTTCCAACATTTCCTTCACATAAATATCCTTCTGTAAATAATTTCCTTTGATTGGATGATTTGAAAAGCAACAGGTCTTGCTTCTTGCATTAAAACAACACCAATTCCATTTCCTGAGGCATCACATTCCACAATAACGGTTTTTTTGAAGTCTGGCGTAGCTACGACCAGTTCTAGGCACATTGCCTCTTTAAGATGTTCAAAGGATGTAGTTTCTTCAGGAGTCCACAAAAATGCATATTTCTTCAATAATGTTGTTAGAGGTGCTATTATTCTCCCATAATTATTAACAAAATTGTGATAATACCCTGTTAACCCGAGAAATCCTCGCAACTTCTTTATGGTTTTGGGGGCTTTCCATTCTTTAACGGATTTAATTTTGTTAGCGTCTACCTTAATACCCTCGTGAGATACAATATGACGCAGATATTCCACCTCTTGTACTCAAAAGAAACATTTGGAGGTTTTTTCATATAATTGTTTCTCCTCCAATAATTTTAGCACCATGTCAACATATTGAACATGATCCTTCCAAGACCTGCTGTAGATTAGTATATCATCAAAATATACTAACACAAATTTTGTAAGGAAGGGTTTGAAAATGGAATTCATCAAACCTTGAAATGTAGAAGGTGCATTGGTAAGGCCAAAAGGCATGAGAAAAAATTCATAATGACCCTCATGAGTTCGGAATGTTGTTTTCAAAATATCTTCATTCTTTATCCTAATTTGATGATATCTTCAACGAATATCCAACTTCGTAAAATAAATTCTCCATGTAATTCATCCAATAATTCATCAATCACAGGAATGAGAAATTTATCTTTTAATAGTGAGCTTATTGAGCTCCCTATAATCCAGACACATGTGCCATGATCCATCCTTCTTCTGCACCAATACTAGTGGAGTAGAGAAAGAACTTTTACTAGGTTGAATTATACCAGCCTCTGACATTTCCGCAATTATACGTTCAATTTTGATCTTTTGGATATAAGGATATATGTAAGGCCTGATGTTTGGATGAACACTTCCTGGAATCAAATGAATAGAATGGTCATGATCACGAATAGGTGGGAGTCCTTTGGGAGTTTCAAACACCTTGGAATGATTTTCCAAGACTTTTTGGAGATCTGGAGAAATAGATGATTTTGATGTTGGAACTTCTAGTGAGGATAATTGTGCAATTACACCTCATTTTTATTTCTTCAGAAGCTTTGTCACGACATTAGAGCTTATTATCTTTCCCAGCTTTGCTATGATACCCTGTAATTCAACTACCTTTCCTTTCAAAAAAAAATTCAAGAAAATTTCTTGAAAATTAAAAGCCATCATCACCTAATATTGTAACCATTGTACTCCTAGTACAACATCAGCACCTCCCATTGGAATGGAAATCATTGGGCTATTAAATACATATTCACTAATGGTTAGCTTGATATTATGGAATTTTTTGGAGCAATTTATAGTTCCTCCATTTTCAACCATCACTTGAAATTTTGGTGTTGGGAATAGGAAGCAATTCAATTCATTGGCTACCTAATGATGAATAAAATTATGGGTACAACGAATCAATAAAAAATATTACCTTTTTCTTCTTGATATGTCCTTCTATCTTGAGAGTTTGAGGAGTGGTAATTCCTGCCAATGCATTACACGATATGGTTAAACTCATTTCTTATTTCTATAGGGATGATTCCTAGTGTATATCCTCTTCTTTTGAAGTTTCTTGTTCATTTCCTTCCTTCTCTTCACAATATATGTAAAATAATTTCTTCTCAGCACACTTATGACCTTTAGTGTATTTTCTATCACAACTGTAGCAAAACCATTTTTCTCTTTTTTCTTCCAATTCCTTTGGTGTAAACCTTGTAGGTTGTGGAAGTCTAGGAGTAGCAAAACTTCCATATTTATAGATGTGATTGGTAGGCTTCCTTGTAGCCATAATTTTACATTCAATTTTTCTTACCAACCTGAATGCCTTCTCCAATAAATCAGGTTCCCAAAGGCAAAACTCATGTTATATGTTATCCTTTAAAGCCCCCATGAAGAAATCAATCATGTGTTCCTCTGGAATATCATTTACCCTTATATTCAATTTTTGGAAGTCCTCAATGTGCTCCACCACTGAACCCTTTTGTTTGAGATTTATCAATTGGCTAAAGAAGGTGTTTCTCTTTGTATCCTCATAGTGTGCTATCATTTCCTCTGTAAAAATTAACCAAGTAACATTTTTTTACAGGAGAAAAGACAACGATACCATACAAATGTACTTTGCTCTAAATATAAATTTTCAATGCGTACCTTTTGTGTGTTTTTCACATTATTGAGATCAAAATATTTCTCCATATGTAGTATCCATGTTACGGGATCCTTACCATCAAACTTCCTCATATCGATATTTGGAATATGGTGAGTCTTCAAACCAACATTAGAGTTGATGGAATCCCGATTAACATTTATTTTGTTTTCATCATGAGTTTCCTCTACTATATTTTCACCATTAGGAAACATTTCTTGTATTAGCTTTGTCAAAACTTCTGTAATATTCCTAAATTAACATGCAGCTAATTGGAATATTCATTTTTTCTTTTTTCTTCTAGATAGATGAATAAGTGGGTAGGGAGACCCATAAATCTCTTTAGTAGGAATAAAATCCCTCTTAATGTGAACAAGGATCATCATGATAGCTGGATAAGGCACCTCCATCTGTGAACAGGGGCAAAAACATGTGGACAAGGTCAATGTTGACCAAATCAACAACGCTAGTATAGAGAGAGTGGAGCATCAATGTGAAAGATCGTAGAGTTAATGGGAGATAGTCTCCATGTGAGTAGTGTCTTTAATGAGTGGAACCCAAGGTAAGAAGGCTCACAATTCATATAAGGAAGGGAAAGGAAACCATTGAAGGAATGTTAAATGATTATTTATTTTGATCTTTTTAGATCGGGAAATTGTCAAGTGACATTTCTATGCATGCTTTTGTTGTTTAGCAAGGTTTGTTGTACTGTTTAGTACAAGGGTGTTCCCGAGCGGGAATCCCACACTCATCCTACTTAGGAGAGATTTTTTAGTTGTATAGTCCACATCCAGGCATCAGGCCAAGCTTCAGTCTTCAGCTACAACATAGTTTCTCTTCAAAGTTGTGTTGTGTTGCAGGGTGTAGTAGTGGAGGAGAGAGATCTCCAATTTCTGAGCTTTTTTTCCAGTGAGGGGACCAACCCTTCACCTATTGAGTTGATTGGGTGCTGTTGTAGCTGATATATCAATCTTTCATCCCCACATCATCAGTTGTCTTCAGGGAGTGCATAACTCAGCGAGCAGGGGTGTATTATGTAACCCAAAAAGAGCCAAAAATCCAAAGCTAAAATCCGGCTAAGCCATTTCTGTGTTTTCTGAGTAGAATCCATGGTTAAAAGCCTAGATCGTTCTGAGCACTCCAAAAGCCTTCCACACATGGTTCTTCATCCCTGTAGCAGTGGTAGAAGCACACATTTCTAGTGCTAGTTTCCTTTAGTGTATTTTAGCCATCTTGTGGCTTGAGTGCGTTCATTTTTGGAGCATTGTGTACTTTATTTTTCTATTTATTATAATGATATGACTTAATTGTCTCTGCTCATATATTATGATGTCTTAATGTAATTTCTAGTTGCAGCATATTTCTGGCATTTTCTAGATTTTAGTGCTATGTTCCTATTTTAGAATGTTGCATATGTTCTATATTCCTGTCTTTTCCATTTTGGAATATTATAGTGGTATCAGAGCATAATATTGGCCCAGCTTGTGATTTTAAGCTAATATGCTATAAGAAGAAGAAAAGAGATCTAAAAAGATGGAAGGAATGAGCTTTGTCTCATCACTTTTCAGATCTACGAAGAGCCTCTCCAAGGAGGTCAAGCAAATGAGAAAGGAGAGATGCAATGAGACCTCTAGAGGGTTTCAAGATGTGGAAGGTCCGTGCGCTTCCTATAAACATAAGAAAGAACTGGTATTTCATAGATCTCCAAATAAATATGCTATTCCCTTTCCTTTTTAAGCAGAAGACAAGAGGCATGGAGATGGAGGAAACTTAGATCATGAGATTCTAAGTAAGTATATTGTAGAATACAAATATCAATCAAGAGCTTTTAAGGAGAACCTAACTCTCCCACAGTTCATTCAGCTCAAAAAAGAATGAAGACCTTGCAGAATGTAATATTCCAAAACTTTAGCCTTCAAGTTAAATGAAATATTAGAGTTGTTATATCACTAGGAAGGTGAATAAATGGGTTGGGAGGCCCATTAACCTCTTTATAAGAATCAATAACACTCCTAATGTGGAAGGAGAAGAATAAGCAGCTAATTTGAGCACCCTTGGGTGTGAAAAGAGATGGGATCATGTTGATTCAGTCAACTTTGACCAAGTCAACAAAGTTGTCTAGATACATTGAATCTCCTTGATGAACAATGCAGTTTTTGTGGAGGACAACTTGCATGAGCTTGATGGCACATATGGATGGGACCCAATGTGAAGAGGTCCACTTTCTATATATGGAGAGGATGGGAGCCTTTGTTATTCATGCTTTGAGATCATCATTTTGATATTGATCTATTTAGACTTGGCTTCCTATTGCTGTTTAGCATGGTTGTAGTGTTGTTTAGCACCGGGTGTTCCTGAGCGGGAATCCCACCTCTTCCCTTGAGAGGCCTCTTGGGAGAGCTTTGTACTGTATTTCTCCTCATCCAAGCTTGAGGCTAAGCACCATTCTCCAGCCTCAACATTATTTCTGTAGCAGAATATTGTTGTGTTGCAGGGTGTTGTAGTGGAGGTTGGATAATGTAATATTCCTAATTAGCCCAAGATAATAGGAATATTTCATTCTATTTTTAATTTTATTTATTGATGAATAAAATTTAAAGGAGGACATGAAAAACTCCTAAAACATAAAAATAAATCAATGCCCAATGTGAATAGAGTCAAATCAGGGCTTTCTTAATAAAATCCACTTGTGTGTGAATAGGGTGGAGCCACTTGACTGGAAATCATTAAGCAGACCAGATACATTAAACCACTTTGAAGACCTAGCGTAGTTCTAGAAGGAGGATCCCATGTGAAAGGGGTTAATTCATTTGAGGTGGTTTAGGTTTTTGCACATCCTCATCTTATAAAAGGAAGTAGAAGGCACAAGAAAAGGTTGTTGAATGCACTATGATTTTGGAGAATTTTTCTACTTAGAAAAATTGTAGTTCTCTGGGAATTTTAGCAAGAGACTAGAGAGGATCTCCTGTGGGGGTTCTCCATCCTTCCATTGAGTAGCTCTTGGAGGATTTTGTGCTTCTTCTCCACTATCTGGCATATGGCCAAGCTCCATCTCTCTTTGACAGCATAAATCCAGTGAAGGTTTCCCTGTCCAAGTGAGCTGCAGCAAGTGGAATCTAGATCTACTCAAATCTAGACCTTACTATCATCTCTTCTCAGTGAGAGAGTCATCTATCCTTCTGGAAGAGTGTAGTATCAGGTTGAGCTTAGTTTTAGATCTTGGAATCAGGCCAAAGTGTATATTATCATAGATAGCACAGTTTCTCTCCCTAATCTGTGTAATTTCTAAAGAGCATAGTTGCAGGTGTTTTCGATTTCTCCTGAAGGAGATATCTCTAGTGGAAAAGATCCTTCCTTTCACAGTGGTGATCCATGGATTGGCCAACCAATCCATGTACCCTTCAGATATAATTTATTTTCTAATGTATTTACTATAAAATTTCTGAATACTGCTGCATAATTGTCACTTAGATCTCATATCTACTCACTGTTGTCCATCATTTGCTGAGATCCCCAAGGGGAGTGTAAAAAAGAGCCTCTTTGGCTTCCAGATCTGTTGTAGATATTTTTTTTCATGAAAGGATATATTTTAGATCTTATTTATAATGAAATGAAGCTTCAACCCCTAAAAATTATGCTGAAGAGTTTCCTGGTTAATCTCATGTGTTGCTTCACCTCAAACTAAGGGTTTATTCATGGAAATCTCCTGTATTTTTAATATATTTTGCATAAGCCATGAACCTAGGATGATTTACTAATTTTATATCATATTACACATTTCATCTTCAGAATTCCACATTTCATAAGCTTCAAAAAATTATGCATAATCTAAGTCTTGGGAAATCAGGGTTTTAGAGCCTAGTTTTGGAAGGAGGAACTATTTAACCGAGATATAATTATTTTTTTGAGTTTAAATTCTTAGAATAGGTCCCTCATAACCTAATTTTAAATAACCTCCCGCCATTTCTCTTAATTTTATGCATATTTCTGAATACACTCATTTTAGGGTCAAAATCACCGCTTTTCCCCCATCCTTTGTCGGTAGAGTTCATATTCTCCTTGCTGCTGTACATAAAGTTTCTGATGAGGTGTTTCTAAAAAAATTTCAGAGTTATTATCTCACTGATACTCTATTTTTTTGTTTTATACTGCTGTAGCCCTTCATTAGGCTACTTTCTAAAGACAACTAGGTGTGGGAGACCTATTTAACCCACCTAGAGTGATTTATTTTGAGCCTCCTCTTGGATTTAGGCCTTAGATACTCTGATATAATGAATATAAGGTCTGATCCATGTTTCTGAAGCACACATCCCTGAAAAATACGTTTTTCAGGCCTGTCTTGCTGAGCAGTCCATATTGGGAACATTACAGTGGTATTAGAGCAAGATCTTTGGCTCAGCCTGTGGCTTCAATCCAAAGTGCTGAATCCCTGAAGGGGGAATATTTCAAGCTCTATATACAGAGTCTTTAGATGGCTAGGTAGCCTCTGGATCTCATCCTTTTTTTTAAAGGTGACATATCCAGTAAATGCCCCTGTAGTCAATATCTGGAATAGAATTTTGATATTCCTGAAAAAGGGAACATTACAGTTGGTATCAGAGAAGAGAAGAGAAGAAGATCAGAATGATGAATAATATGATCTTGCTTTCCTCAGTTTTCAGATCCAAGAAGGACCTCCCCTAGGAGGTTAAGCAGATGAAGAATTGCAGTGAAACTCCTAGAGGGTTTCAAGAAGAGGAAGATCCATGCACTTCCTATTCTCAAAGAGGAGAAGACAAGAGACATAGAGGAAACTTGGAATCTGAGATTCTAAGTGAATACAAAGCTACATATATAGCCTCCAAGTAGACTCTAGCTTTACCTCAGTTCATTCAGCTAGAGGAAGGGGGAACTACATCTTTGCATGTTGTTGATCTAGAGCAATAGAGTTGCACTACATTGTGCAAAGGCAGTAATGAAGAAAAGAGGACCCATGCCTTATGGGAGCATTCACATGATAGCTTCATTCATGAAGCAAAAGTGGAAGAGATGGTAGATAGTAGACATCTTGAAGTGAGAAACCCTTTCTCCCTTCTAAATGACCCTTTATCAATGAGCACACCCCTGCTCAAAAAGAAAATTCTACTTGCAGCAAATCCAAGGCCCCTTTGGTTTGGGAAGGCCATGTTGAGGAGAAGACCTCATGGGAAGAATTCATTGGAGGTGCACTTCAGCACATCATGGAGTGCAAAGTTTTTCAACAGTTTGAGGAGGATCTTCCCTTCTCACAGGAGCAGATAATAGATGGAGGACATCTTCAGATGGATAACATCTCTCATGACTGTATTGGACATTTCTTGAGCCATGCACATCATGATGGGAGGTTTTTTCCTACCACCTATTTGGGTCCTCATAAGGTCAAATTGATCCTCGGGAAGATTTCATTTCAAGATCCCATGAAATGCAGAAATTTGATTTGGGATGATGGTAGCCCTCATGGGAGGAGTACCAGGATGAAGGGTGGAAGGAGACATCCACAATTGGTTGAGTGGATGTGGATGGAGAGCAAGAAGCTAGAGAGCTACTTGCAGATCTATGATACTGGACAGCAGGATGCAATACTACGTTGGTTACTCTTGAAGGAGTTTGGTCATCATCCTCTTTCTAAGGGCATGTGGCAGGACCCTTACATCATATGGCAGCAAGGAGTTTGGGTATGTTGGGGTGATGTGATCACTTTTATATCTTTTACTATGTCGTTACTCCATGATCTATATGATGATGGTGTGAGGAGGCAACTAGAGTTGTTTTTTCTTTTTTTTTTATTGAGGAAGTATGGGCTGATCTCATTCCATACTTTGCATGATGTTGCAAGAGTAGGAGATGGAACTATCATGGTGAAAAGGGGCTACTCTTTGGCTTTGGAGGATGAGGAAGTACTTCCACCTTGGAGGGGATCTCTCACTTACAAAAAAATTATTCTCGATGATGAATTTGACATGTGGGATGTCAAAATGAGAAGCTATGAGATGATAGAAGCTTCAATGCAAGATCCAATAACGCTGTCACTTGGGAGCTTGGACTGTTTGATGGAGTGTTCCAAGGATCACTTCACATATGATGCACTATGGAGGCATGTAGGAGAGGAGTATGATGGAGTAGTGGATGGAGACATATATTACATTATTATGATCTTATTTTCTATGATTTTCCTAACTTGGATTTTCAAGCATCAGGAGAGCGATCCACATGCAACATTGGTGAGATTTATTTCCATGTGTTCTAATGCATACCATTATTTATTGGATGAGTTCACTTGGGAGGGCATCCAACTATATTTATATCAGCATATTGGGAGATGCATAGCCAGGGAGATGATGAGGAGGTTGGCACAACCATCTCCCTACTCATTTGAAGTGAGGGAGAACTTGCAATTGAGCCATTTCAGCTCAATGACCAAAGTACATGATGGAGGATGTATATTTTTGCTTTATGATTCCTACTCATTTATTTTTTTTGCACCATATTGTACCAAGGAGGTTATTCCTTCTTTTGTATTGTATTATGATGTACTTGAGGCCATTTTCAGCATTGATGTTGGCCATTTTGTTTGTGGATTGTGGGGGAATGCCACATGATTTATGGTGTGCACCATTGCTGCCAAATTGTACTTTCATGATCACATCTTGTAAGATGAATGTGGCAGCAAACAAGTGGCTGAAAAGACACTTGTTGCACTATGATATGAAGCAGGCAAGGGAAGCATTGTGCTGGTTCCACATATGGAACAAGATTCCACCCCATGGTTGTCACTTGGCAACTTGTTTTTATTTGTTCATGCTTCCATATACTGATGATGTTCTTATGATGATGGGGAGCTCTATTGGGGGAGTGCCACAAGATATGAAGGTGCCCATCGGGAGTATGATTATCCATACTTCAAATGTTTCATATTTCTAGAGAAACAATGGGAAGACCATGATTTCCATGCTACACCTCTTATCTTCTTATGGGAGGAACCATCGGGAGATCTAGAGTTATTTGAGGAGGAACCTCATGGGTGATTTATTTTATGGAGTAAATTGGATCATCTTTCAGAGCTGTTATATTTCATCCCAAGGTCAACATCAGCTCCACACATATCATAAGTGGAGAGAGAGGCAGAGTGGGATGGTTAGTTTGATCCCACAAGTTCAGCCATGCAGCCCACCTTCTTTGGAAGAGCTTAAGGCGGAAGAGATGTTTCATGAGTTACTATGTTGGAAGGTAACCCACTTTTTGTGGATGATAGCTTGGGGATGGAGCTTTCACATGGGGATGATGATTCCCAACATATTTTTGATTCCATGCCTCAATAAGGCCTCTAGATCCCATATTATTGTTTCCATGTATGTTCTACTTTTCATGATGAGAGCCATTTGGGAATTTTACCAAAGGCATGCTTATACACATGGGAGGAACAACTTGAGGGCATATTGTTGAGAAGGCATCTTGTCCTTTGGAGGAACATATCATTTGGAGATGCTACAAGGAGAAGAGGAGAGGCTCTTCAGTTCTATCCTTATAGTTGCTTGAGGACAAGCAACATTTTGGAGGGGAGGACTGTAATATTCCTAATTAGCCCAAGCTAATAGGAATATTTCATTCTATTTTTAATTTTATTTATTGATGAATAAAATGTAAAGGAGGACATGAAAAACTCCTAAAACTTAAAAATAAATCAATTCCCAATGTGAACAAAGTCAAATCAGGGCTTTCTTAATAAAAGCCACTTGTGTGTGAACATGATGGAGCCACTTGACCGGGTCAAAAGGACCAAATCACTAAGAAGACCAGATACATTGAACCACTTTGAAGACCCAGCGCAGTTCTAGAAGAAGGATCCCATGTGAAAGGGGTTAATTCATTTGAGGTGGTTTAGGGTTTTGCACATCCTCATCTTATAAAAGGAAGGAGAAGGCTCAAGAAAAGGTTGTTGAATGCATTATGATTTTGGAGAATTTTTCTGCTTAGACAAATTCTAGTTCTCTGGGCTTTTTAGCAAGAGACTAGAGAGGATCTCCTATGGCGGTTCTCCATCGTTCCATTGAGTAGCTATTGGAGGATTTTGTGCTTCTTCTCCACTATCTGGCATATGGCCAAGCTCCATATCTCTTTGACAACGTAAATCCAGTTAGGGTTTCCCTGTCCAAGTGAGCTGAAGCAAGTGGAATCTATATCTACTAAGATCTAGACCTTAGTATCATCTCTTCTCAGTGAGAGGGTCATTTATCCTCCTGGAAGAGTGTAGTATCAGCTTGAGCTCAGTTTCAGATCTTGGCATTAGGCCAAAGTGTATATTATCATAGATAGCATAGTTTCTCTCCCTGATCTGCGTAATTTCTGAAGTGCAGAGTTGCAGGTGTTTCGGAGTTCTCCTAGAGGAGAGATCTCTAGTGGAAAGGATCCTTCCTTTCACTGCGGTGATCCATGGATTGGCCAACCAATCCATGCAACCTTTAGATATGATTTATTTTCTGATGTATTTACTATATAATTTCTGAATACTGCTGTATAACTATGACTTAGATCTCAAATCTACTCACTGTTGTCCATCATTTGCTGAGATCCCCAAGAAGAGTGTAATAAAGAGCCTCTTTGGCTTCCAGATCTGGTGTAGATATTTTCTTTCATGCAATGATATATTTTAGATCTTATTTGTAATAAAATTAATATTTGGCCCTTGAAATTTATGCTGAAGAGTTTCCTAGTTAATCTCATGTGTTGCTGCACCTCAAACTGTGGGTTTATTCATGGAAATCTCCTATATTGTTCATATATTTTTCATAAGCCATGAAAATAAGATAATTTAATAATTTTTAGATCATATTACACATTTAATCTTCATAAATCCACGTTGCATAATCTTCATAAAATTATGCATAATCTAAGTCTTGGGAAATCAGGGTTTTAGAGCCTAGTTTGGGAAGGAGGAATTGTTTAACCGAGCTATAATTATTTTTTTGATCTGAAATTAGGAGCATAGGTCCCTCATAACATAATTGAAAATAAACTCTTTCCATTTCCCTTAATGTTATGCATATTTCGGAATACACTCATTTTAGGTCCAAAATCACCGCTTTTCCCCCATCCTTTGTCGGTAGAGTTGATATTCTTCTTGCTGTTGTACATGAAATTTCTTCTGAGGTGTTTCTAAACACATTTAAGAGTTATTATCTCACTGATACTCTATTTTTTTGTTTTATATTGTTGTCGCCCTTCATTGGGCAACTTTCTGAAGACAACTAGGTGTGGGAGACCTGTTTAACCCACCTAGAGTGATTTATTTTGAGCCTCCTCTTGGATTTAAGTCTTAGATACTCTGATATAATGAATCCAAGGGCTGGTACTCGTTTCTGAAGCACACATCCCTGAAAAATATGTTTTTTAGGCCTGTCTTGCTGAGCAGTCCATATTGGGAACATTACAGATAACACCACTTCCGGGACTATTTCTCAGTAGAGGGTGTCTTCCTTCCCTTAAGAGATCAGCTAGGAAGATTTCTGGGCTTATTTCACATCTTGGCAGTTGGCCAAACTATTCCTCATCTCCTATAGCCCAGTCCCTTGCAGGAACTGCATCATTTTTCATAGAGTTGCTGCAACAAGGTTTAGGCCCTTGTTTATGAGCTAGTTTCTTAGGGAAAGCGAAAATATTTCTCCCAGAAATCTAGTAGAAGGGATTCTCATCCCTCTGATGTATTATTCAGCTTTATTTATCTAATGTTGCAATAAGACTGTATTATTTGTGAGCTGAATATTTAGATCTGCTCTTTTGTACTTATACTCTCAAGAAACCTTCGCCGGGTTATTTCTATAATACACTAAAGAGGTTAGATCTCTGTTCTTTTAGCATATTTTCCAATGAAACTCTAGATCTATGATTCCCTATTGTAATGTTGCAGAAACCCTCAAAAAATAACACTTTTATGTGCTTCAGAAATTTTGCATAACTTAAGTCATGGGATTTGACTATTTTTCAGCTTCTTTGAAGCCGAGAGGTCTATTTAACTTATCATAAGTGATTTTTTTTAGTTTCTCTTTTTTAAGTGAGGGAATAAGTCTATATTCTAAGGGAACCAAGAATTATTTCTCTCAGATAAAACATAAATGTCCAGATATAACGTTTTCAGGGTCAAATTGCTGCATTTTCCCCACTTGGGAGGATGTAGAATTGATTATTTTTATTTTTATTTCATTCATTTGATGGCTATGCATTTCTCAAAAAAAATTATGACTTAATTTCACCTTGCTATTCCAGTATTGTGCTTATGCATTGCATCATTCCCATTTTGGGATATTACATAGAAATAGATTGCTATTGTCTACATTTGATGGGTCATCCACATGCACAGCAAGGGCTTGGGGAATGAATTTGGATGCATTATTCCTGCTACATCCATTAGTAGAGAGAGAAGCTATTGAGATTGCAACGCTGCACCTTGAGGGTGAAGCAAATGTTTACTGGTTCGATCATTTGAGTCATGCAAAAGTGACTGCATATGCAGATTTTACTCAAAGGATGATCAAGAAGTTTGAGAAGAAGAAATCAGAGGAAAAGAAACTTCCACCACCATTTTCTGCAAGAGCACTTACATCAGGAGGAAGAACACTTGCACTTTTGGAAAGTGATCTTGATCTCTTGACATTTAGAGTCCAATGCACTATTCTGGAGATGCATGAGGAGGAGGAGACTTACACCAGTGCTCGTGCATCCATAGAGGAGCAAACATCATCATTATTAGTTTGGGAAGTCATCACACTAGTGGGAGGAACCCTTGTAGCAGTGCAAAATGTTCCCAAGCAAAACTAAGGTATGCAAATGTTTCCACTTTGTATTATTTCAACACATCATATGGAAGGTTGTGGGTACATGCCATTGCATGACCTAAGATCAAAACACACTACTGATTTGGAGCAACAGACTATCACTATACATAGGACCCTTGATAGAATCATGGAGGAAATATGCATTCATCCCAGTATGTCATTGTTGAGTTGCACACAACTCTTGGGGTTGGAGTGTATGTTTTTGAAGGATAGGATGAGTATTGTCCTAAACAATCCAATGTAGAACTATATGTTCAGCATTGAGCATGATCATGAGACAACATATCCACCATCATGGAGATCAGCAACGCTGTCATTGAGAAGAAATGATGAGTTGGTGGCCCAACTAGTATTGGGACATTTTGATGACCAATATACTTGTGTAGTATTGGATAGGCAGATGGTTGATGAGAGGCATCTTATCTCCCCTTATTTTGATGGATATTTCTTAATGAGCACTTCACAGCTCAATAAAAAGTTTTTTCCTACAACATATTTGGATCCCTATGGGGTCAACTTGGTCATTGATGAGTGGTCTTCATTTGGAGATCTCCAGGAGGTTGTACTTCAACATCCCACGAAGTGAAAAAGTAGTAACCTCATTTGGGAGGATGGTATTCTCCATTAGAGGGATACCAATTTTGAGCATGGTAGGAGACACCCATCTTGTTACACTAAAAAATTTCATCCTGACATTCTGCTATGTGTATGAGCTCATTATTACTCATACTTCCCCCTTTTGCAAGTCTAACATATCAGTTCCTCATGTCAAGCCTTGAAAATCAGAAAAAATTCCTAAAAGTCTCCTAAACTTTTGTATCGCACTTTCTGGCTATCTTGCCTGTAGTCCCGCACCCAATGTTCAGCTTTCCTGCGTTCCTGAACGCACTTTATCTTTTTTATAGGTTCGGACCCCTGTAAGATTAAAAAGGCACAAGTAAATCCCAAAAAGCTCAATTAAAGTAAATTCTGGAAGTTTCTAGAATGGATCTTGCGGTGGCAGAACCGCTCTTGTGAGGTGCATGAATCCCTTACCTTATGGAGATAACCCCTTGATGTGAGGAGCTTATCCCTTTGAAGGAGGATTCTATCCCTTCATACTTGGAACAGAAAACCTCCTCTTTTCCACTATAAAAAGAGGCATTGGGTAGCCTCAAGGGGAGTTCAAGCTTAAGAATATTTGAGGTTAAGTGCTGTTGAGATTTAGACTCAGTTAACTAAGACATTTGTGAGGAGAGATTGCATACCTCTATTTTTCTTGGTTGGAGGAGTGCAGAGCTTATCAAAGTAAAGGAGACTCCTGCTTCAGACCCCGGAAAGTCCTGTGCAACATCAAGGCTCAGGTTGTAAGGATTTTCTTCTTTTGAAATTAATACAAATATAGTCATTTTTCTCAATAAGCTTTCAATCAATGGCTTATTTCATAGATTCCTTGATCACTATGATAAGCATGGTTTATGATGATTTCTATACAGGTGCTATGTAATACTTTTCTTGTTTGTGACTGCAAGTTTACGAGGAAAACTCCTTCAAGCGCGTGAGGGACAACAACGACTTCAAACAAGCGCTGGATATATAGTAAGTCTTTTACACCTCTATAGAGCTTTTTGTAAACCTTACATTCTTAGAGAAATATTAGTATGTTTGGTTGTTTGTTGTTAGATACTTTTAGTACTAGGGAGATCGGTCTTGTCCGCAAGATGGATTAATCCACACAACACATCTATATGAATGCATGTGGATGGTGAGCAAGGGGTTGGTGAGCCAGTTTTAGATCTATGACACAGGGCAGTAGGAGGCATGGCTACGCTGGCTACTCTTGAAAGAGTTTGGCCATCATGTGACATATCCTATCTCAAAGGTTATGTTTTGGGTTGGATCTTTGCATGGAACCCATATGTTATGGAAACATAATATTTGGCTATATGGGGCATTATACAAGTCAATCATCATGATGTTACTCCATGACTTGTATGATGAGGAGATGAGGAGGCAACAAGAGCTTTTTTTTCTTTGGATACTCTTGATAGAGTATGGGCTGATTTTCTCCCATACTTTGCATGATGTTGTAGGAGTAGATGGTGGCACAATCATGGTGTAAAATGGATACTCCTTAGCTTTGGAGGATCAGGAAGTAATTTCACTTTGGAAGGAATATCCCATATATAGCAACACTATGGTAAATTACTTTGGCATTTGGCATGTCAAAGGATGGAGTCATAAGATGATAGGAGCCTTATCACAAAGGCCAACATCGTTGTCACTTGGGAGCTTGGATTTGTTGATGGAGTGTTCCTAGGATCACTTCACATATGATGCACTTTATGGGAGAGTAAGAGATGAGAATAATGGATTAGTATATGGAGACATCTATTACCATGATATGATCTTATTGACTTGGATCTCCAAGCATAAGAGGAATAATTTGTATGCAGCACATGGTTCATTCATTTCCATTCACAAGGGTCTCATGGAGACATATCAGAACACTATGGAGAGATCATCCACGGATCTCATTATCAACCTACTCTCAATACATGGTAAGAGTTGTTTTTTTGCACTTATTTATCATCTGACATAGTATTTTCATTCTCTTGCCATTTATATACAGTGAATTTCTCCACAAGAGGGGAAGATTCTATTTGGAATTCATGGTCTTTGCAAGACCAACATCAGTGATGGAAATAGACACTTCTTGTATGGCTTTGAGAAAGTGTTGTGCTATTAGTTTTATTCTTAATTTATACAAAATTCCATTTACTAATTTCTAGTAGATGAGATGACATGCACAACTAGCAAATGGTTGGGAGACAACTTGCCATATTATGTTTTGAAACAACAGTTAGCAAAACTGCGTTCTGACCACTTGGTAAACTATTGGTACCTTCCAACACTACATGAAACCTTAAGTATATTTCTCATTTGGATGCCATATGGTGATGATGCCCTATTCATCATATATGGGATGGTTTGGGAACACATGATTCATGACAATAGAGAGATGATCTTTGAGGATCCAATTTTATTCTTGCCTCTTGAAGGAAACATTATTGCAGCCCAACATCAGCATCCACTCTACACTTATCATAAGTGGAGAGAGAGAGAGACAACGTGAGATAGACATTTTTTTCTATCAAGTTCAGCTATGCATCCCACTTACATTGCAGGAGCCTAAGGTGGAGGATTTTTTATATGATTTTCCATTTTGGAGGGTGAATCATTTTGTGTGGATGATAGTTTGGGGATGGGAGCTTCACATGGGACTGATGGTTCCCAATATATTTTAGATTCCATGCCTCAAGAAGGCCTCTAGATAGCATATAGTTTCCTCCATGGATATCCCACTACTTCATGATGAGGGCCATTTAGATTTGTCACCAAAGGCTAGATTATACATTTGGGAGGAGAAACTTGGAGACATATTGATGAGAAATCATCTTGTTCATTTGAGTAGATTATCATATGAGGATTATACAGGAGGAGGAGAGGAGGATCTTCAGTTCTATCCTTGTATTTTCTTGAGGAAAAGAAACATTTGGGATGGGAGGACTATAATATTCCTAAATTAGCATGTAGCTAATTGGAATATTCATTTTTGATTTTGTCTTCTATATAGATGAATAAGTGGGTCGGGAGACCCATTAATCTCTTTAGTAGGAATAAAATACCTCTTAATGTGAAAAGGGATCATCATGATCGTTGGATAAAGCACCTCCATGTGTGAACAGGGGAAAAAGCATGTGGACAAGTTCAATGTTGACCAAATCAAGAGCACTGGTATAGAGAGAGTGGACCATCAATGTGAAACAATGAAGAGTTCATGGGAGATAGTATCCATGTGAGTAGGGTATTTAATGAGTGGGACCCAAGGTAAGAAGGCTCACAATGCATATAAGGAAGGGCAAGGCAACCATAGAAGGCATGTTAGATGATTATTGATTTTGATGTTTTTAGATTGGGAACTTGTCAAGTGACATTTCTATGCATGCTTTTGTTGTTTAGTAGGGTTTGTTGTACTGTTTAGTATAAGGGTGTTCTCGAGTGGTAATCCCACACTCATCCTACTTGGGAGAGATTTTTTAGTTGTATATTCCACATCCATGCATCAATCCAAGCTTCAGTCTTCAGCTATAGAGCAGTTTTTGTTCATAGTTGTGTTGTCTTGCAGGGGTGTTGTTGTGAAACCAGCTCCAAAAAGAGAAGAAAAGAGATATCAATGCCTTATAAATAAGCCACTTTGAGGGGGAAACCTCCAACACATTACATGAATGAATAATTCTTGGATGATACAAATGAAAAAACCTCCTTTCTATGTATAGGAGTCCATGGGGCCACAATGTAATCCTAGCCGACCTAACAATAATAATTTAAGGGCACATTAATAACAATATCAGGCTTATAGGGGTACAACAATAACAATAAGGGTGTTACACTAATAACAAAAAGGGACTATACTAGTAATATAAGGACCTAACATGCTCCTCTCCTTCAAAAATATGTTGTCCTCAATGCTTGAGTAGCTCCAGGTGCTTTTGTATAAAATTCTCATCCTCCCATGTAGAATATTATGTGGGTAAGTTCTTCCATTTCATGAAATACTCTGAAATTGATCGATTTCATAATTGTTGAGTTCTTGTTTCCATGACAGCTTCAGGTTCCAATATGGTTTTTACTTCCTCATCAAGTTCTAGAAATATTGTTTGAACTGGAAGTTTGTCCCTTATAACCTTTTTTAAGCATGAAACATGGAAAACTAGATGCACTCGCGAAGAAGAAGGAAGCTCTAATTTGTATGCCATAGTACCAATATTTTGCAAAACCTTGTAAGGACCATAGTATTTTGGTGATAATTTATTATCCTTCTTAGCTTGCTTGAGGGACATTTGTTTATATGGTTGTAGCCGTAAAAATACCCAGTCACCCACATCAAAACTTCTCTCACTACGATGTTGATCTGTCTGTTGTTTCATTCGATTTTGTGCCAAATTTAGGTTATCCTTTAAGAGTTGGAGAACTTATTGTTGATGCTCAATGTGATCCCCCACTGCTTGAACCCTATAATTTTCCCTTAAAGAAAATGTGATGGATGGTGGGTGATATCCATAAAGTTCCATAAATGGGGTCATTTTTGCTGTAGTATGGAAGGAAGTGTTATATCACCATTCAACCAAAGGTAACCGCTTGACCCATTGTGATTGCTTATCAGATACAAAACAATGAAGATATCCTTCCAAACATTTATTCACTATCTCTGTTTGACCATCGGATTGAGGATGATAAGATGAGCTATGAGCTAGTTGAGTACCCAAACAAGAAAATAATTCCGTCCAAAATTTTCCTGTAAAAATGGGATCTCTATCACTTACAATAATCTTCAGGTTTCCATGTAGCTTTTGAATTGTTTCCATAAATTCAATAGAAACTGCACTTTCTTTAAATGGATGAGATAATTCAAAAAAGTGTGCATTCTTGGTAACTCTATCAAATACCACCATGATGACACTCCTTTCTTTGGACTTAGGTAAACATGTGATAAAATCCATTGAAATGTCCTCCCAACATTGACTTGGAATGGATAAAGGTTGTAGAAGACCCAGGGTCTTAATTGTCTCCACTTTATTTTGCTAGCAAACTAAACATTCTGCCACAAACTTTTGAATATCAGATTTAAGGCCATCCCAAAAAAATTCTTTCTTCACCCTGTGGTAAATTTTTAAAAATCCCAAGTGTCCTCCTAAAGGAGAAGTGTGCAATTCCAAAAGAATATTTTGTTTTAGCTGGTAATTCTTGCAAAAATATAAGTGATCTTTGTACCAAAAGGAATCATTTTTCCAACTAAATGTATTATATGTACTAGGATATTGCTGCAACTTTTGAATGAGAGTCCACACTTCTTCATCCTTTTTCCATTCATCCCTTGCTTCTGTTATCCAATCTGGTTGGATAATTGAAATGGCATAACACAATGCTTCCACCTCCTCATCCTTTCTTGAGAATGCATCTGCAACAACATTTAACTTCCATTTTTTGTAGATGATTTCAAAGTCATAACCCAACATCTTTGTGATCCATTTTTTCTACTCTTCTGAAGATAGCCTTTGTTCCAAAAAGTGTTTAAGATTATCATGATCAGTTTTTACCTTGAAGTGTCTTCCCATTAGGTAAGGTCTCCATTTCTTTAGTGCATGTAGTATTGACAACATTTCCTTCTCATAAATAGATTTTGATAAATACTTTCCTTTGATTGAATTACTTTCAAAAGAAATGGGTCTTCCTTCTTGCATTAAAACAACACCAATTCGATTTCTGAGGCATCACATTCCACAATAAAGGTTTTTGTGAAGTCTGGTGTAGCTAAGGCTGGTATTAGGCACATTGCCTCTTTAATATTTTAAAAGGCCTTAGTTTCTTTAGGAGTCCGTGAAAATGCATCTTTCTTCAATAATGTTGTTAGAGGTGTTTCTATTCTCCCATAATTTTTAACAAACTTGCGATAATACCCTGTTAACATGAGAAATCCGCACAACAACTTTATGGTTGTGGGGAGTTTCCATTCCTTAATGGCTTTAATTTTGTTAGGGTCTACCTTAAAACCCTTATGATATACAATATGACCCTGATATTCCACCTCTTGTACTCCAAAGAAACATTTGGATGTTTTTGCATATAATTGTTTCTTCTCCAATAGTTTGAGCACCCTGTCAACATGTAGAACATGATCCTTCCAAGACCTCTTGTAGATTAGTATATCATCAAAAAATACTAGCACAAATTTTCTAAGGAATGGTTTAAAAATGGAATTCATCAACCCTTGAAATGTAGAAGGTGCATTGGTAAGGCCAAAAGGCATGACCAGAAGTTCATAATGACCCTCATGAGTTTGAAATGCTATTTTCGGAATATATTCAGTCTTCATTCTAATTTGTTGATATCCTAAATGAAGATCCAACTTGGTAAAATAAATTGCTCCATGTAATTCATCCAATAATTCATCAATCACAGGAATGGGAAATTTATCTTTAATAGTGAGCTTATTGAGGTCCCTATAATCTAGACACATGTGCCATGATCCATCTTTCTTGTGCACCAATACTACTGGAGCAGGGAAAGAACTTTGACTAGGTTGAATTATACCCGCCTCTAACATTTCTGCAATCATACATTCAATTTCACTCTTTTGGAAATAAGGATATCTGTAAGGCCTGATGTTTGGAGGAACACTTCTTGGAATCAAATGAATAGCATGATCATGATCATGAATAGGTGGGAGTCCTTTGGGAGTATCAAACACCTTGGAATGATTGTCCAAGGCTTTTTGGAGATCTGGAGAAATAGATGATTTTGATGTTGGAGCTTGTAGTGAGCATAATTGTGCACTTACGCCCCATTGTTCTTTCTTCAGAATCTTTGTCATGACATTATAGCTTATTATCTTTCTTGGCTTCCCTATGATACCCCGTAATTCGATTTCCTTTCATCTGATTTTTTTTTAAGAAAAATTCTTGAAAATTAAAAGCTACCGTCCCCAAAGATTGTAACCATTGAACTCCTACACAACATCAACACCTCCCATTGGAATGGAAAGCATTGGAATATTCAATGCATATTCCCCCATGGCTAGCTTGATATTATTACACTTTACAGAGAAATTTATAGCTCATCCATTTTCAACCATCACTTGACATTTTGGTGCTGGGTATAGGAAACAATTCAATTCCTTGGCTACCTTACAATGGATAAAATTATGGGTACTACCTGAATACATAAACACTATTAACTTTTTCTTCTTGATATGTCCTTCTATCTTGAGAGGATGATATGGCATAATTTTACATTCAATTTTTCTTGCCAACCTGAATGCCTTCTCCAATGAATCAGGTTCCCAAACGCGAACTTCATGTTGGATGTTATCCTTTAAAGTCCCTATGAAGACATCAATCTTGTGTTCCTCTGGAATATCAGTTACCCTTATATTCAATTTTTAGAAGTCCTCAATGTGCTCCTCCATTGAACCCTTTTGTTTGAGATTTTTCAATTGGCTAAAGAAGGTGTTGCCCTTTGTATCCTCATAATGTGCTACCGTTTCCTCTGTAAAAATTAACCAAGTGACAATTTTTTTGTGGGAGAAAATCCCTCGATACCATACAAATGCATTTTGTTCTAAATTTAAAGTTGCAATGCGTACCTTTAGTGTGTTTTTCACATCATTGAGATCAAAATATTGCTCCATATATAGTATCCATGTTACGGGATCCTTGCCATCAAAATTCCTCATATCCATCTTTGGAATATGGTGGTTCTTCAATACAACATTATATTTTATGAAATCATGATTAACATGTATTTTATTCTCATCATGAGTTTCCTCTACTATATTTTCGCCATTAGGAAACATTTCTTGTATCAACTTTACCAAATCATTCTTCATTTTTTCGATGTTGTCTTTCATTTTTTCATCGATCTTAGCTTCCATGTCATCCATATTAGCTTCCATGCCCACTTCCATGCCATGAATCTTAGATTAAAAACCATTCATATTAGCTTCCACGCCTTTCTTCAAACCATCCATCTTAGTTTCCATGCCTTTCTTCAAAACTTCCATTTCAGTTTTTGTTTCTTTTTGCAATAGCGAAAATTGGTGCACTTGCTCTTGTAATTTTAATATCTCATGTTGTGTTTCTTTGTCTTCATGAGTCATAGTAAAGCCTTATGAAGGCTTAATTTGTGTTGAACTCTTTTTAGGGGGGAATTTTAGAACCCAATACTGATATCTATTCTTCAATATGCCCTTGGAATAAATTCAAACTAATTTTTTTCAAACGAGACTTATGTAATTCGAAAAAAATACACACCTTTTTGTTACTTTTGATGGGCTCGATATCGAAACTAAATTATCTCTATGATTTCGGATCTTCAGTATCTAAAATTTGGCCCTATGGTAGCCCTATGAATCCTCTTTCAAATGCCACAGGTCCGACCTGATTTGGATTCTTCAAGGAAAATTTATGTCCAATCTCCCAGAATGACCTAATTATGGACTGGTTTAGCAGAGAGAACTTGTATGAATTTCCACGTGTCATTTTTTGCTCTTTTGTCTCTAAAATTGATAGAAAGGAAACTACGGCCTGTGTTATTATAACCACTTTTTACTGAATTCCAATCCGATGCTCAGAGAGAGAGTTATGAAGATTTTCCCACGATCACCATTTTGAGATGAAATTCGGGAGCCTAAAAAATGCCTAACTTCCACAGATCGTATTTCCGAAAATATTGTGAACCAAGCTCTGAAATTTTGCGATGATTTTCCTCAGGATTTCGGCTTTGTGCTCTAAACGTTTCAGCTTTTGAACCTTTGAAAAAAATTATAGGGAAAATTCCACGATGACCTGTTTGGTGCAGCGAAACCCTAGAATCCAAAGCTCCGATACCAAATGTTGTGAAACCAACTCCAAAAAGAGAAGAAAAGAGATATCAATGCCTTATAAATAAGACACATCAAGGGGGAAACCTCCAATACATTACATGAATGAAAAAATCTTGGACGATACAAATGAGAAAGCCTCCTTTCTATATCTAGGAGTCCATGGGGCCACAATGTAATCCTAGCCGACCTAACAATAATAATTTAAGGGCACAATAATAACAATATGGGGGTTATAGGGGCACAAAAATAACAATAAGGGGGTTACACTAACAACAATAAGGGAATATACTAGTAATATAAGGACCTAACATGTGTAGCAGTGGATGAGAGAGATCTCCAATTTCTAAGCTTGTTTTCCAGTGAGGGGACCAACCCTTCACTTATTGAGTTGATTGGGTGTTTTTGTATCTAATAGATCAATATTTCAGCCCCATATTAGTAGTTGTCTTCAGGGAGTGTGTAACTCATATAGTAGGGGTGTAGTGTGCAACCCAAAAAGGGTCAAATATCCAAATTTAAAATCTGTCTAAACCATTTATGGATTTTTCTGGGTTTTCTGAGTAAAATCTGTGGCTAAAATCCTGGATCATTCTGAGAATTTAAACAACCTTCTACACATGGTTCTTATTCCCGGTAGCAGTAGTTTCCTACAGCAACAGCAGTAGCAACACACATTTCCAGTGCTAGTTTCCTTTGGTGTATTTCGGCCATCTTGTAGCTTTAGTGCATTCATTTTTGGAGCATTGTCTACTTTATTTCGTTGTTGATTATAATGATATGTCTCAGCTATTTCTGCTCATATATTATGATGTCTTAATGTAATTTCTAGTTGTAGCATATTTCCAGCATTTTCCAGATTTTAATGCTATGTTCCTATTTTGATTTATTTGGAATGCTGCATATGTTATATATTCCTGTCTTTTCCATTTTGGAATATTAAACCTTCCATGTCTGCTTTTAGATCATTCTTCATGTCTTCCATGTTTTCTTTTATTTTTCCTCTATACCATTGATCTTAGCTTCCATGAAATCCATATTCGCTTCCACGCCTTTCTTCAAACCATCCAATTAGCTTCCATGCCCTTCTTTAAACCATCCATCTTAGCTGCCACACTTTTCTTCAAAACTTCCATTTCATTTTGTGTTTCTCTTTGCAACAATGAAATTTGGTGCACTTTCTCTTGTAATTTTGATATACCATGTTGCACTTCTTGATCTTCATAAGTCGTAGTAGAGTATTCTAAGCGCTTAGTGGGTGTTGAATTATTTTTATGGGGAATTTTAAAACCCAATACGGATATATATGCTTCAATATACCCTTAGAATCACTTCAAATTGATTTTTCAAACAAGACTTATGCAATTTGAAAAAAACATACACACCTTTTTCTTGCTTTTGAGGAGATCTATATTAAAACTGAATTATCACTATGATTTTGGATCTTCAATATCTGAAATTTAGTACTATAATATCCCTCTAAATATTATTTCCAATGCCATAGGTCTGACCTGCTTTGGATTCATTAAGGAAAATTTATTCCAAATCTCCCACAATGACCTAATTATGGATTGGTTCTATAGAGAGAACTTGTACGACATGCCATGTGTCACTTGGTTCCTCCTTTGGCTCTGAAATTGTTACACATGAAAGTATAGTCCATGTGTTTTCGGCTAATTTTTATAGAATCCCAATCCGATGTTCAGAGAGAGAGAGAGAGTTATGATTATTTTTCCACGGTTGCTTCTTTGAGATGAAATTCGGGATCTTGAAAAACCCTAACTTTCACCGATCATATCTCTGAAAATATTTTGAACCAAGATCTACAATTTTGACATGGTGTTCCTCAGGATTTCATCTTCGCATGATAAAATATTCAGATTTTGAACCTTCATAGAAAAAATTTTATAAAAAAAATTCCACGATGACCTGTTTGGAATAGCGAAACCATAGAATCCAAAGCTCTGATACCAAATGTTATGAAACCATCTCCAGAAATAGAATAAAAGAGAGATAAACGTCTTATAAATAAACCACTTCGAGGGGGAAACCTTCTTTAAATTACATAAATGAACAATTATTGGATGATACAAATGACAAAACATCCTTTTATATATAGGAGTCCATGGGGTCACAATATAATCCTGTTCGATCTAACAACAATAATGTAAGAGCACAATAATAAAAATATGGGGGTTACAGGGGTAAAAAAATAACAGTAAGGGGGCTATAATAACCACAATAAGGGACTACACTAGTAATATAGGGACCTAACAGGCAACACCTCATAGTCTTTACCATAATCCAAACTCATATCACTAGGCCATGAACAAAGGCAACACATGAACCGATTATGTGTCATAAATAATAACAATATTCATAGATCCACCTCATTCAACTTCAAATCCATCTAGTAATCCAGGTAAACCAAAACATGAGAACTCCACAACACCATGACTATTAGGAAATGGGAAGGCTAGGTTGAATACATTGTCACACCTGAAAAAAACCCATGCCAAGGCAACAAAGAACCACATGAAATATCATGCATGCCAAATATAGAAAGGGAAATAAACATGAAAATCGATACCTTCCAAGAATCGTATTGTAGTTGATTGATTCCTTCTCCTCCTTGCTTGCTTGCTCCTCTTTCCTACTTTCTTGCTCAAAATATCCAAGTATGTCGCACTCATCAAGAGTGCTCCAATAATACTCTAAGTGTCCAAGAGTATGAGAGAGATAATAATGAGGGAAAAAATCTTGCCAACTGATCCTCAACATCCTTTTTATCATTGATGCCTCTAATTTCTTCATTTTCCATAATTTTCCTTCATTTCCCTCCTCACATGCAACTTTTGACCTTTCACCTTCGTTTTCTCCTAATTTCCATTATTTTCATAAGTAAAATGCCAATTAATTCCATTTTTCCTTTCCAAAGCCTTTGCCTTTGCCTTTTCCAATTTCCTTAGGCATAATAAAGAAAATCAACACCCGCTAGGATGTTTTGCCCACCACGCAGCTTGGGATACGTGTCCCATAAACCGTGGTTATTAAATATTTTGCATGAATTTTTTTACCAGGGCTGTTACATTGATCATTTCTATTTTTATAAATTAGGCATTGAATATGTTGTTTTCCTTTCTACATTTCATACAGTTAGACTTGCAAAAAGAGATAAATGGAAAATTCCCAAACATGATGCATTTATTGATTCTTTGATTCATGAGCAGGATAAGCTCATAAAAATGAGTTCATTAAATTCTCCAAATTCACATGCACTTGCCTTGGATGAGAAATAAAAGTACAACTCGAAACCGAATCAATAATCCAAAGGCAAAGGAAAGGAAAAAGATTCGAATCCAAGAAAGGGAGGAAATCTAAAACCTCTAGATGATTCTTCTAGCTCCAATGGTAAGAAGGGAAGTAAAGGAAATTCAAAGTGTCTTTATTGGAGTAGATGTTATCATCCTAAATCCTCTTGAATTAAAAATACTATTGATATAATGGAAAAGAATCTTCAACAAAATAATCTTGGTCATCACATGCCAGAGAGTCCCAAGAAGAAGACAGAGGAAAAACCATTAGAAACAAGGCGTAAATGGTCTTGCTTTGATTTCTCTTAATTCTACACCACAAGAATGGATCAATGATTCAGGAGCTTTGCATCATATGGATTCTTCAAAGGAATCCTTTTCTTCTCTACATGCATACTTGAGACCTCCTGTTACCATGGGGGACAATAATGCGATTGAAGAAACTAAACAAGGAAGAGTGTAATTCGAAGATGGAAGTTTTGAGAATGTCTTGCATATTCCAAGGCTTTCTATGAATCTTCTTTGAATGTATTAGATGACACACACAAGCACATGAAGGAAAGTGGATTTTACACCAGATTTCATGAGCATTTATGATATGCAAACCAACTTGAATATTGCATCTGACAAGGTAAATGATCAATCTTGTCTTTATAAATTTTCTGATTATGTTCCTCAATCATATTCTATTTTTCTACTTACGCATGCAAATGAAAAAATTAGAATTTGGCACGAGATATTTGGGCACTTGAATTTCAGATATATGTAGAAAATTAGCAAGCAAGGGATGGTTAAAGCATTGATGTCCATTGAATTTTAAAATGGTGTTTGTAATGAATGTGCTCTTGGAAAGAATCCACAAGGAAAATTCGAGAAGGGGCATGCATGGAGAGCCTATTCACCTTTGAAACTTGTACATAGTGATATCATGGCTCCATTTACAGTACTTACAATGATTTTTTTTTCATTTATAGATGATTACATCATATTCACTTGATTTTACTTCTTGAAACTCAAGTCAGAAGTTTTTCAAGATGTAAATAGTTTCAAAGCGCATGCAGAAAATCAATCTAGAAAATGAATCAAGATACTCCCCATAGGTAATGGGAAGGAATATGTCAAAAAATGTATCAAAAATATTTGTAATGAAGCAGGCATATAGCTCCTTACACTCCACAGAAAAAAGAAGCGGCTGAAAGGAAAAATGGATCTTTGAAAGAGATGGCTAATTTCATGTTGCATGAAAGATCTATTTCGTCAAAATTGTGGGGTAAATCTATCAATTGTGCCTCATACATCCATAATAGATCTATAAAATCACCTTTTGAGGCTTGGAATCGCATGCAACCTAAAGTTAGTCATTTCCACATTTTCAGATCTTGAGCATGGACCCACATTCCTACAAAGAAGAGAAAGGCTTTGGAGCCTCGAAGTAAAGCATGAATGTTTGTTAGATATTTTGATGAAGTCAAAGGGTACAAATTCCTTGATATCAACACTAAATATATATTTATTGAAAGGAGTGTAAATTTTGACAAAAATATTTTTCATGCACCAGCAGATGGACATGTTACAAAGTTTCCCTCACCACTCATTGATGAGTATGCAGATGATACTTCAGAGCTAAATTCTGATCTACGTGAGCCTTTTCTTATGACACATGTTGGACCACAAATTATTGAACATCAAGATCATACTTCCTCATGTAATTCAAAATATTATCTACCACCTTCAACAGAAAAATGGTGTAGCATGAGTGATATCCTTGATGATCCTACCTCTATACCTTAGTTTGAGGAAGATCCACAAGAAATATTATATATGGAGCCATGCATGCCCATGCGTGCTTATATGATGCACACATCTGATCCACTGACTTATGCAAAAGTAGATGGGCATCCTAAATGGGAAGCAACATTGTATGAGGAAAACAACTCTCTCATTGCAAACCAAACTTGGGATCTCATTCTGCTACCTTCCAATCGTAAAATTGTGAGGTTCAAGTGGGTTTATCGGACCAAGAAAGCATCAGATGGAAAATTTAGTCGATATAAGTCATGATTGGTGGTAAAATATTCTCAAAATGTACATGTTGTTGACTATGATGATATTTTTTCTCTAGTGGAAAAAATGGATTCCATTCTGCTTGATCTCTCCATTGCAGTAGCATGAGGATGGGAGGTGCATCATATGGATTTGAAGAATTCCCTTCTTCACAGTCATCTTGAAGAGGAAATATACATGGATCAAGTGCATGGATACATACATACATACATATATATATATATATATATATATATATATATATATATATATATACATATACACACACACAAACATATTTTCATACCGAATACCATAGAAGTAAGATTTTCATTACTGAATGTAAAAACCAATTGGAGGTGAGAATTCCACATTCCACCTGACCATATATTGGTTGAGACAAATCGACTTCAGATAATAACCCCTATGCCATACTCCAAGCATGAATTTGGGAATTAAACTAAAGGAACCATCCAGGGCATCCTGAGGAAAGAACACTTCACCCTCATTAATAAAACATGTCATAAATGGATTTATCATGATCTACCTTGATCACTAGGCCAAAAAAAGCATGGATATCACCATATTCTCTCCGCTTACACCTTGAGGAATTTTCTTGTATCCTAGTCTCTTAAGCTTTACCACAACCCACATTCTGAATCAGGGGTGACTAAGCCCTAAACCAAGACACCACCCTGTAGGATTTACCATATATTCCACCATTCATTGGAAATGATTCCTAGGAATAATAAAGGGAAACCACCTCTCGGGATTTACCGCAATCCAATCCTGAACCACTAGGCCCTAAAATGAGGCAACACCTCTAAGTCTTTACCGTAATCCAAAATTAGATCATTAGGCCCTAAACTGAGGCAACACATAAACTAATTCTTTGTCATAAATAATAACAATATTAGGATATCCACCTCATTCAACTTCTAATCCATCTAGTAATCCAGCTAAACCAAAACATGAGAACTCCACAACACTATGGATATCTAGAAATGACAAGGCTAGGTTGAATACATTGTCACACTTGGAAAAAACCCATGCTAAGAAAAAAAAGAAACACATGCAATACCACGCATGCCGAATCTAGCAAGGAAAATAAACATGAAAATTGATATCTTCCAAGAATCCTACTATAGCTGCTTGATTCCTTCTCCTCTTTGCTTGCTTTCTCCTCTTTCTTGCTTTCCTTCTTTATTTCTCTAAATCTCCAACTATGCCACACTCACCAAGAGTGCTCCATGAATACTCTAAGTTTCCAAGAGTATGAGAGATATAGTAATGAGAGAAAAAATCTTTTCATCCCATCCTTAACATCCTTTTATTATTGATGCTTATAATTTCTTCATTTTCCACAATTTTCCATCATTTTCCTCCTCACATGAAACTTGTGACCTTTCACCTTCCTTTCCTCCTAATTTCCATTATTTTCATAAGTAAAATTCCAATTAATGTCATTTGCCTTTCCAAAGCCTTTTCCTTTGCCTTTGCCAATTTCCTTAGCCTTAATAAAGCAAATCAACAACCCCTAGGATGTTTTTCCCACCGCTCAGCTTGGAATACGTGTCCCATCAACCATGGTTATTAAATATTTTACATAAATGTTTTTTCCAGGGCTATTACATTGATCCTTTCTATTTCTTCTAAATTATGCCCTGAAGATGTTGTTTTCGTTTCTAAATTTCCTATAGTTTGACTTGAAAATAGAGATAAATGGAAAATGCCCAAACTTGATTCATTTATTGAGTCTCTCATTCATGAGTAGGATAAGCTCATCAAAATGGGTTCATTAAATTATCCAAATGCACATGCACTTGCCATGGATGATAAATGAAAGTCCAACTCGAAACTGAATGAGAAATCCAAAGGCAAAGGAAAGGGAAAAGATCCTGATCCAAGAAAGGGAGGAAATCCAAAACCTCCAGATGATTCTTCCAGCTCCAATCGTAAGAAGGGAAAGAAAGGAAGTTCCAAGTGTATTTATTGTAGTATATGTTATCATCCTAAATCCTCTTGCATGCAGAAAACTATTGATATGATGGAAAAGATTCTTCAACAAAATAATCTTGGTCATCACATTCTAGAAAGTCCCAAGAAGAAGATAGAGGAAAAACCATCAGAAATAAGGGGTAAATGGTCATGCTTTGATTTCCCCTAATTATACACCACAATAATGGATCAACGATTCATGAGCTTCACATCATATGGATTCTTCAAAGGAATCTTTTTCTTCTCTACATGCATACTCGACACCTCCTATTCTCATGGGGGGGAATTATGAAATTGAAGCAACTAAACAAGGAAGAGTGTAATTTGAAGATGGAATTTTTGAGAATGTATTTCATATTCCAAGGCTTTCTATGAATCTTCTTTTAATGTATCATATGACACACACAAGCACACGAAGGAAAGTGGAATTTACACCAAATTACATGAGCATTTATGGTATGCAAACCAACTTGAATATTGCATCTGGAAAGGTAAATGATCATTCTCATCTTTATAAATTTTCTGATTATGTTCCTCAATCATATTCTATTTTGCTACTTATGCATGCAAATGAAAAAAGTAGAATTTGGCACTAGATATTTGGTCACTTGAATTTCAGATATATGTAGAAAATTAGCAAGCAAGGGATGGTTAAAGCATTGACGTCCATTGAATTTTAAAATGGTTTTTGTAATGGATGTGCTCTTGGAAAGCATCCACAAGACAAATTCGAGAAGGGGCATGCATGGAGAGCCTATTCACCTTTGAAACTTGTACATAGTGATATCATGGGTCCATTTACAGTACTTCTGGTGATTTTTTTTCATTTATAGATGATTACATGATATTCACTTCGGTTTACTTCTTGAAACTCAAGTTGAAATTTTTTCAACATCTAAATATTTTCAAAGTGCATGTAGAAAATCAATTGAGAAAATGCATCAAGATAATCCCCACAAATAATGGGAAGGAATATTTCAACAAATATATCAAGAATATTTGTAATGAAGCAGGCATACAGTTGCACCATAGAGTTCCTTACACTCCACAGAAAAATGGAGTGGTTGAAAGGAAGAATAGATATTTGAAGGAGATGGGTAATTGCATGTTGCATGTAATATCTATTTCATCAAAATTGTGGGATGAAGCTATCAATTGTGCCTCATACATCCAGAATAGATCTCCTCATAAATCTGTTACTGGAAAAAACACCTTTTTAGGCTTGGCCTCGCATGCAACCTGAAGTCAGTCATTTCCACATTTTCGGATCTCGAGCATGGACTCACATTCCTAGAAACTAGAGAAAAGATTTGGAGCCTTAAATTAAAGAATGCATTTTTGTTGGATATTTTGATGAAGTCAAAGGGTAAAAATTCCTTGATATCAACATAAATACCTCTTTATTGAAAGGGGTGTAAAGTTTGACAAAGATATTCTGCATGCACCAGCAGATGAACATGTTACCAAATTTCCCTCACATATCATTAATGAGTATGTAGATGATACTTCAGATTAGAATTCGGATGTACATGATCCTTTCACTGTGAAACTTGTTGGACCACCAATTTTTTAACATTGAGATCATACTTCCTCATGTAGCTTGGAAGATTCTCGACCCCCTTCAACACAAAAATGGTGTAGCATGAGTGATCTCCTTGATGATCCTACCTCTATACCTTAGTTTGAGGAAGATCCATAAGAACTCTTATCTATGGATCCATGCATGCACATGCACGATTATATGATTCACACATCTGATCCATAGACTTATGCAGAAGTAGATGGGCATCCTAAATGGGAAGCAAAAATATATGAGGAATAAAAATCTCCCATTGCAAACCAAACTTTGGATCTGGTCTGCTACCTTCCAATCATAAAATTGTGAGTTGGGTTTATCGGACCAAGAAGGTAGCAGATGGCCAAGTTAGTCGACATAAGGCACGACTGGTAGCAAAAGGTTTTCAATAGGTACATGTTTTTGAATATGGTGAGACTTTTTATCCAATGGAAAAAATGGATTCCATTTGGCTAGCTCTCTCCATTGCATTAGCAAGAGGATTGGAGGTGGATCATATGGATTTTAAGAATGCCTTTCTTCATAGCGATATCGAGGAGGAGATCTACATGGAACAGCCACATGGATGCATGCAAAATTAATCTCTGGTATACAAACTAAAAAAGTATCTCTATGGCCTCAAGCAGGCACCTAGAGTGTGGTATGCAAATATGGATTCCTATTTGTTATCTCAAAAAATTTTACGCTACAAATCTGGTTCTAATGTTTATTTTTTGAAGGAAATTGACTACATTTTTATCATAGTACTCTATGTAGATGATATTTTGATAGCAAGTAGTTCAGCTTCTGCCATTACTGAGGTTAAAAATTCATTGCATAAGCTATTTTATATGGCATACATGGGCTTGTTAAATTTCTTCCTCAGACTAGAGATCAATCAGAGTGGTTCTGGGATTACCCTTTCTCAACCAAAGAATTCTAGAGATCTCTTGGCATGATATCACATGAGTGACTGCAATCCATCATCCACTGTAATATTCCAAAATGAATGACAAGAATATAGAACAAAAAACTGGAAAATTCTGTGAAATATCAACACATATAATATGAGCATATCATAGAGCCTTGAGGAAAAATACACTCAAGCTAGGCAAAACAAACCTCTAAGAAGCCAATACATAAAACATGAAGAACAACTGCTACATAAGAATGTCGAAAGATAATAAAGCGCAGTTTTTTTTGGGAAAATTTTCTACTATAAATGGAAATACATGGATCTTCTAATATAGTTCTTATAAAATGTCGGGATCAAAGATCAAGGCTTTCTAGTACAATTCCAAGGCAACCTAGAAAGAGTTTTTGTAAATAAACAAAATAGAAAATATGAAAAATATAGCCCTAGGGCTGAATAGTTCTATGCAACTGGATCACTGGTAGGAGGTGGCTGAACTGATATGAAAATGGTCGATATCCCTCCTCTCAACTTTTTTAGATGAAGGGCTACTCCCCTCACTAAAAAACAAGGTCAATAACTTGGGTACTTGACCTCCCACTACAATTGCACTACAAAATAACATAGTTTATGAAGGAGAATATGCTTTGGGTGAATTATGTTGCTTGGACTGATTCTATATGATGGAATAATGCTCTAGGAACCTCCTTGCTAGCCTCCTAGATGAAGGGTTTCTCCCTTCAGTAGAAAACAAGCACAGAAATTGGGTCTATCAACCCTCCACTGCTACTGCCCTACAAAACAACAAAATCCTGAAGGAGACTATGCCCTGGATGATGGTTGAAGCATTTCTTGATGCTAGATAATGGAAATTATGCTCAATGAACCTCTCATGAGTAGGCACTCTAAGTCCCCTGAAGATAAGGGTGGGATTTATGCTCGGAAACACCCTTGTGCTAAACAACACAGCAGACTCCTCTAAACAACTGAAGCGTGCAAAAATTCATAAAAGACCAATACATAAACAATACTCAGAATGGATTTTATGGCTGACAGCCTCTTCCTTATATTCTTGGTGAGCTTCCTCACCCTGGGTCCCACTCATTAAAGATGATACTCTCATGCATACACTCCTCCATCATAACTGAGTTGTCCTCCTTTAATGCTCCACTACCTCCATGACAACATTGTTGATTTGGTCAAACTTGACCCTGTCTACACGCTTTAGCCCATATTCACACCTAAATGTGCTTTATTCAACTGATACAATGATCCACTTTCACTTGGGAAGTGGTTTTATTCCTACTAAAGAGATTTATTGGTCTCTCTTTCCACTTATTCACCTATTTTATTATCAAAAGAAAAAATTAATATTCCAACTAGCTAAAAGCTAATTAGGAATATTACAGTCCTCCCCTCCCAAATGTTTCTTATCCTCAAGCAACTACCAGAATGGATACTGCAAAATATCCTCTCCTTTCCATGTAGCATCCTCATCTGATAAAATCCTCCACTGTACCATATACTCTCCAATCAACCTGTCCCCTAGTTGCTCCTCCCAAGTGTGCAAGTTAGCCTTTGGTGATAAAACCAAATGGATCTCATCATGAAGAAGTGGGATATCCATGGGTAAAAATAAATATTGACTAATGGCATTCTTGAGGCATGAGAGATGAAAAATGTTGGGGACCTTAACCCAAATCAGAAGCTCCAATCCCCATGTTATTCTCCAAGCAAGATGGATCACCCTGGGTAGCTCATATAAAAACTCCTCCATCTCCTACTCTTGCAATGTAGATTGGTTGTATGGATGAACATGATAGACCAAATTGTCCACCCCACGCTGTCTCTCTCCCCATATATCAACTGTGTAGAACTGAGGATGATCTTGGGCTGCAGTAATGTTGTCCGCAAGAGGCCGAAACACATCGTGACTCTCTAGGACTTAATATTTGGTTCTAGGAACCTTTCTTTCCCAAGCCATTCCACATATAGTGAATATAACATTGTCACAATATGGGATCTAAAGGAGAAATATATTGAGTGTCATATGGAATTCCATAGGGTGACAATAGCCCCCCCAAGTGGGATCAACGTTGTTTTGCTCCTATATGCCTCAAAACATGACATGATAAGTGGATTTCCAACCACTTGTTTGCTACCACTATCTCTTCACATGTTTGGAGGTGGTAAAGATAATTTGGTGTCAAATGAGTGCACCCCAACCCAAAAAATAATTTCCCAAAGCCCTCTAGGAAGTGGCCATCCCCAATATTGATTGTGGTCTCAAGAAGACCATGAAGTCCAAAGAGAGGTTTACCCTCTCGTGGAGCAATGCATTGTATATAAATGGCAAGAGAATTAAAATACTTTGTTATATGATCAATAAGTACAAAGACACAATCCTTACCATGTGTTATTGGTATGTTGGTGATGAGGTCCATAGATGAGCTCTCCCATATTTCTCCCAGAAAATTAAGGGGTTGTAACAACCTTGCAGGATGTTTTTTTCCCTCCTCATTCATCAAGAAAACTAGATACTTCTTGATATGCTGGAGCACACCCTCTTGGAGACCCTCCCATGATAATCTCTCCATAATGGTCTGGTATGTCCCAATGAAATTTTGGTGACTGGAAAGGAATGAATCATGTATGCATGTAGGATCTTCTCCTTGAGCTTGGAGTATTTGGTAAAAATAATCTGACCCTGGTAATAGATGACTCCATCCACCACTCTATATCTCCCATTTGTTACTTTCCCATCAAGCACCTCACATGTGAAGAGGCTCTTGGAATACTCCACCAATAGGTGAGACTCCCAATATGGATCTATACTCCTCAATGACAACGTTTCTAACTTTTGTGATAAGGTACTGGTCATCTCATAGATCCCCTCTTTGACATGATCAATGTGAAAGCCACATGCCGAAATACTGTTTTTCTCTTTTTGTTTCCTCCCTTCCAGCTGCTGATGCTTAGGAAAATGTTTCATTTTATGGAAGTCAAAGCCACTAGCCATCAAAAACTTCCCAAATTTTGCCAAAGCATGTATGAATTCTAATGACCCTCTGCCATATATGGAAGACTCCTTCCTATGTGGAAGTATCTTCTCACTCTCAAAGGCTATGGAGCAGCCTCTTTGGACCATGATTGTGCCAACATCTCCTCCTAAAACATCATCTTCCAGCACAAGAGGCTTGGTGAGAGATGGCAATGAATATATTGGAAAATTTCTCACTCCTTCCTTGAGCCAATCAAAGGCTCTCTGCATTGTTCTAGTCTTACCCAAGGCTCCCTCCTCATCCATATCTATGAATTATGCATCTTGTTGTGACAACTCATTGATCATCTTCTAGTCCAGGTGCCTTCATAGTGGAATGCCTTGATGTAATGAAACATCAAGATCTAGAGTAGACTGTATATCTAAGTGGATTGATTTGTCCCTGCTTCCACTACACAAATTAGTTTCCATATTGTGTGTAGAGACCTCTTGAGAAGGATAGGTTTGCATGCCCCTAATCACCTGATGTTGGGCACTGTTCTTATCTTCCCAATCTATCTGCAAGGTCTCCCAATCTGAGGTGACCTTCCCTAATGTAATCAATTACTACACGCCCAATATCACATTGTTTTTGGGAGTGTTAACCACAAAGTGATCTATCAGGGTGTATGTCCTCAAAATTATATTTAATGTTGGAACACACTTCCCCCACTACTTAGTCCTCAGGACCAAAACTAAGAATCCTTTAGAATTATTGATAAGTATGTCTCCCCTCTACACTATTTGGGCATACATAAAGTTGTGGGTAGTCCCACTACCTATCAATATTGACACATGCTACTCCTAGATTGTGCCTTGGTCTCCCAATGTTGGATTATTTGGAACTCCTTGTAAGAATGCAAGGGTTCCTCTAATTGGAGCAATTTCTCCATATCCACCCCTAGGTGGTGGTGGATCTCCTTCTAGTGCTACAACGCTGGTATTTCCTTCCAACTCTTCTTCTTCCTTCTAATTATTATTGGGGAATACCTCATCATCATTAAGAGATATTTTGTCTTGGTTCTCTCTTGAGGGAGGAACCTTCATAACTTCCTATTCTAACTGAAAGGAGAGCTCTTGTTGAAGGGGGAATCTTTCCCTTGGAAAAGTATTTTTCAATTCTCTGGCCCTCTCAATAGCATCCTGGAGTGTAGTTGGTCTAGTGGATCCTACCAAATTAGGAAAAATCTCTAGCTGCTTGAGCTTGGTTGGCTCAACACAGGGTGCTTATGAATCTCTTTGATCAAATATTTCCACTAAACTCCCAGTGAACTCTAAATATGAAGTCACATTGGTATGTCCCAATGTAGAAATACCATGAAACCATCAATCATGAGCCTCACCTTCAAGGTGAAGCACTGCTATCTTAATGGCCTCCATTTATGAAACTTGTTTCAGCTAGAAATGGATGTCCAAGTTCCCTACCTAAGCCTTAGCTGTGCACTTGGGTGACCCATCAAAAGTAGGCAGAAAGAATCTACCCAAAGTATGATGCATACCATTGTTTTTCATGTATCCTCTACCTATATTGTGATTATTGGGTCTTCTATTTTCCTTGATTTGACAGAACCCTTGAAACTTTAGATATTTTTTGAACCTCTAAGATTGAGACTCATATTCTAGGATATAATAACCAAGATTCTCCTCCTTTTGTGTTCCTCCTACCTCATTTCCTATTACTAGGAAAGTAGGCATGGTGGAGCGTTGTGGAGCTGGTTGTAATGTTGATTGCTCACACCAATAATGTGAGGTACCGTAACTCTCTCTATGTTGAGACCTTCTTGGGGTCTCTTGATGTCTTTCCATCCTCATCTCCTTGATTTCTCTAGAAATGTCCTACATATTTTGGAGAAGAAGTTTTGGAAACTCTCTCCCACCCATTGCTCCATATTCATAGATGTAGTGCCCCATAGGCTAAGCCAAGATTATGCTCTGATACCACTGTAATATTCCAAAATGGAAAAGACAGGAATATAGAACACAAAAATGGAAAATGGAGTGAAATATCAACACATATAATATGAGCAGATCATAGAGCCTTATTATTAAACAATATAGAAGAAAATGTGTACAAGATCTTGAGGAAAAAGACACTCAAGCTAGGCAAAACAAGCCTCTAAGAACCTAGTACATAAAACCTGAAGAACAGTTTCTAAATAAGAATGACGAAAGCTAAGACAACGCAATTTTTGTTGAGAAAAGCTATTGTTGTAAACGGAAATACATGGATTTTCTAATATAATGCTTCGAAAATGTTGGGATCAGATATCTATGCTTTCTAGCACAATTCTAAGACAACCCAGAAAGGGTTTCTGAAAATACACAAAATACAAAATATGAAAAATATAGCCCTAGGGATGAATATTGCTCTACAACTAGATCAATGTTAGGAGGTGTCTGATATGATATGAAAATGGTTGATATCCCTCCTCTCAACTTTTATGGATGAAGGGATGCTCCCCTCACTGGAAAACAAGGCCAAGAACTGGGGTATTGATCTCCCATTGCAACTGAACTGCAAAATAACACAGTTTCTGAAGGAGATTGCATTGTGGGTGAATATTTTTTCTTTGCCTGATGCCATATTGTGGAATAATTATCAAGTAACTTCGTTTCTAGCCTCCCAGATAAAGGGCTGCTCCCTTCACTAGAAAACAAGGTCTGAAATTGGGTCTATCAACCATCCACTGCTACTGCGCTACAAAACAACACAATCCTGAAGTAGACTGCGCTGTGGATGATGGTTGAAGTTTGGCTTGTTGCTGGATAGTGGAAATTATGCTTAATTAACCTCTCCTAGGTAGGCACTCGAAGTCCCTCGAGGATGAGGGTGGGATTTCCACTCGGAAACACCCTTGTGCTAAACAACATGGTAGACTTTGCTAAACAGCTGAAGTGTGCAAAATTTAATAAAAGACCAATACATAAACAATACACAGAATGCCTTATATGGCTGCCATCCTCTTCCTTATATTATTGGTGAGCTTCCTCACATTGGGACCCACTCATTAAATATTCTACTCTCATGCATACACTCCTCCATAACTGCACTGTCCTCCTTCAATGCTTCACTACCTCCATGAAAACATGGTTGATTTGGTCAAACTTGACCTTGTCTACATGATTTATCCCTTGTTCACACATAAAGGTTCTTTATTAAACTGATAAAATGATACACATTCACATGAGAAGTGGGTTTATTCTTACTAAAGATATTTATGGGTCTCTCTACACCCTGTTTCACCTATTTTATTATCAAAAGAAAAAATTAATATTCCATCTAGCTAAAAAGCTAATTAGGAATATTACATCCACGCCTTAATCCCTTGGGTTTATAATATTAATCCTAAAATTTATTATAAATCCCTTGGGTGTATAATCATGGTCAACCATGCTCCAATGTCACATTCTGAAAAAAATAAAAAAAAATAAAAAAAATAAAAAATAAAAATATATATATCTCAAAATGAAAATCAACCATGGTACAACATCAAATTGTGCAAATATTGTCTCCATGTGAAAATAAATCACGGTCAACCATGGTTCAACGTCACATTGTGACAAAGGTTGTATTAATATGAAAACCATCCTTGGTAAACCATGGTGAACCATGATTATTTTAGGGCTTATTTTATTTATCTTAGGTTTTATATACATTGGGTTTATAATATTAATCCCTCGGGTTTAATATTATTCCCTTCAATTTTTAGTATTTATCCCCTGGGTTTATTATTCCCTGGGGTTTATAATATCATTCCCTTCATTTTTTTGTATAAATATCTTAGGTTTATTATTCCCTTGGGTCCATCATATGAATCCCTTAGGTTTATTAATAGAAGGGTTCATATTACTAGGGTATAATATTATTCATAGGGTTTATAATATTAATCCTTAGATTTAATATGAATTCCTAGGGTTTATAATTATGGTCAACCATGGTCCAGTGTCACATTCTCACAAATATTTCCTCAATATGAAAAACAACCATGGTGCAACGTCACATTGTGAAAAATATTATTTTCATATGAAATTAAATCATGGTCAACATGGTTAACCATGGTCCATCGTCGTAGTGTTATAATCACCCTTGGTAAACCATGGTGAACTATGATTATTTTAGGCTTTACAATATTTATCTTAAGGTTTGTATACCTTGGGCCTATAATATGAATCCCTTGGGTTTAATATTATTCCCTTGGGTTTTTAATATGAATCCCTTAGGTTTATTAATCTAAGGGTTAGTATTGGTAGGGTACAATATTGTTTATAGGGTTTATAATATTAACCCTTGCCTTTAATATAAATTCCTAGGGCTTATAATCATGGAAAATCATGGTCCAATGTCACATTCTGAAAAATATTTTCTCAATATGAAAATTAACTATGGTGTAATGTCACATTGCGAAAAAATATTTTTTCTATATGAAAATCAATCATGGTCAACCATGGTCCAATGTCATAATGTGACAAACACTGTCTCAATATGAAAATCACCCTTGTGAAATCATGGGGAACCATGATTATTTTACGGTTTATAATATTTATCTTAGGGTTGATATACCTTTGGTTTATAATATTAATCCCCCAGGTTTAATATTATTCCCTTGGGTATTTAGTATAAATCCCTTGGGTTTATAATCTCAATCCCTTGGGTTTTTAGTATAAATCCCTTGGGTCCATAATATGAATCACTTAGGTTTATTAACCCAAGGTTTCATATTACTAGGGTATAATATTATTCATAGGGTTTATAATATTAGTCCTTGGCTTAAATATAAATTCCTGGGGTTTGTAGTTATGGTAAACCATGGTCCAACGTCACATTCTGAGAAACATTTTCTCCATTTGAAAAACAACCATGGTGCAATGTCACATTCTGAAAAATATTGTTTCCATATGAAAATAAATGATGGTCAAACATGGTTAACCATGGTCCAATGCTAATGTGACAAATATTGTCTCAATATGAAAATCACCCTTGGTAAACCATGGTGAACCATGATTATTTTAAGGTTTATAATATGAATCCCTTAGGTTTATTAATATAAGGGATATTATTGGTAGGGTATAGTATTAGTCATAGGGTTAATAATATTAAACCTTGCCTTTAATATAAATAACTAGGGTTTATAGTCATTGTCAATCATGGTCCAAAGTCACATTATGAAAAAAATTTTCTTAATATGAAAAATAACTATGGTGTAGGGTCACATTGTGACAAATATTTTTTCCATATGAAAATCAATCATCACCAACCATGGCCAACCATGGTCCAACGTCACAATGTGACGAACATTGTCTCAATATGAAAATAACCCTTGTAAACCATGGTGAACGCTAATTATTTTAGGGTTTATAATATTTATCTTAGGATTTATATATCTTGGGTTTATAATATTAATCCCTTGGATTTAATATTATTTCGTAGATTTTATTATATGAATCCATTAAGGTTTATTAATATAAGGGTTCATATTCATAGGATTCATAATCATGGTCAACCACTGTCCAATTTCACATTCTAACAATAGAAACCATGGTGAAACGTCGCATTGTGGCAAAAATTGTCTCCATATGAAAATCAATCATTGTCAACCATTGTCCAATGTCATAATGTGACAAAGGTTGTCTTAATATGAAAATCATTGCTGGTAAACCATGGTGAACCATGATTATTTTAGGGTTTGTAATATTTATCTTATTATTTATATACCATGGTCCAAGGTTACAATGTGACAAAGATTTTCTCAATATGAAAATCAACAATGGTCAACCATGATAATTCTAGCATTTACAATATTTATCTTACGACTTATATACCTTGGGTTTATAATATTAATCCCTTAGGTGTAATATTACTACATTAGATTTATAATCCCTTGGGTTTATAAATCTAAGGGTTCATATTCTTAGGGTGTAATATTATTCATGGGGTTTATAATATTAATATTTGGATTTAATATAAATTCATAGGGTTTATAATCATGGTAAACCATGGTCCAACGTCCAACGTCACATTCTGATAAATTTTTTCTCAATTAGAAAATCAACCATGGTGTAACATCACATTCTAATAGAGATTGTCTGATTATAAAAATGAATTATGGTCAACCATGGTTCAACGCCACAATGTGATAAATATTGTCTCAATATTAAAATCACCCTTGCTAAACCATGGTGAACCATGATTATTTTATGGTTTAGAGTATTTATCTTAGGGTTTATATACCATGGGTTTATAATATTAATCCCTTGGAGACATATCTTTTCTCCATATTGTTCCCTTGGGTTTATAATTATTACTAAGGCATAGAAATCCCTTGGGTTTAATATTAGTCCCTTTGGCTTATAATCCCTTGTGTTTTTAGTATTAATAGATTGGGTTTATAATATCAATCCCTTTGGCCTTTTGTGTAAATCCCTTGGGTTTATAATATGAATCCCTTAGGTTTATTAACCTAAGGGATCATATTCCTATGGTATTATATTATTCATATGGTTTTTAATGTTAATATTTCACCTCAATATAAATTCCTAGGGTTTATAATCATGGTCAACCACGATCCAATGTCACATTTTGACAAACATTTTCTCAATATGAAAAACAACCATGGTGCAAAGTTGTGACAAAGATTGTTTCCATATGAAAATCAATCATGGTCAAACATGGTCAACCGCAGTCCAACTTCATAATGTGCGAAGATAGTGCCAATATGAAAATCACCCTTGGTAAACCATGGTGAACCATGATTATTTTAAGATTTATAATATCTATCTTAGGGTTTATTACCTTAGGTTTATAATATGAATCTCTTGGGTTTAACATTATTCCCTTTGGTTTATATTCCTTTGGGTTTATTATTCCCTTTGTTTTATAAAATTAATCCCTTAGGTTTTTAGTGTAAATTTCTTGGGTTTATAATATGAAACCCTTAGGTTTATTAATATAAGGGTTAGTATTCCCAAGGTATAATATTATTCATAGGGTTCATAATAGAAATCATTTCCTTTAATATAAATACCTATGGTTTATAAGCATGGTCAAACATGGTCCAACATCACATTATGACAAACATTTTCCCAATATGAAAAAAAAACCATGGTGCAACGTCACATTGTGACAAAGATTGCTTCGATGTGAAAATCAATCATGGTCAAACATGGTCGAACGTCACATTGTGACAACCATTCCCTCAATATGAAAATCACCATTGGTAAACCATGGTGGACCATGATTATTTTAGGGTTTAGAATATTTATCTTAGGGATTATATACCTTGGGTTTATGATATTAATCCCTTGCATTTCATATTATTCCCTTAGGTTTATAATATGAATCATGTAGGTTTATTAATATAAGGGTTGATATTCCCAAGGTTTATAATCATGTTCAACCATGGTCCAACGTCACATTCTAAGAAACATTTTCTCAATATAAAAATAAATGATAGTGCAACGTCGCATTGTGAAAAATATTGTGAGTATGAAAATGAGTCATGGTCAACCATGATCCAACGTCATAATGTGACAAATTTTATAAATATGAAAATAACCCTTGGTAAACCATGGTGAACCATGACACTTTTAGGGTTTACAATGTTTATCTTAGGGTTTATATACCTTGTGTTTATAATATTAATCCCTTGGGTGTAATATTATTCACTTGAGTTTATAATCCCTTCGGTTTATAATATCAATCTCTTGGGTTTATTAATATGAGGGTTCATATTGCTATGATGTAACATTATGCAAAGGATTTATAATATTAATTATTGGATTTAATATAAATTCCTTGGGTTTAATTAATTAATAATACTAAATATAATTAATATATGTATGTATATATATATATATATATGATGATGATGATGATGATGATGGTTAACGTCCACTGAGACCAAACTTTGGTATATCGAACCTCAAGAAACGAATTATTTAGTTTGTTTTAAAATTGTACTCCTATGTTCAAAGATTTTGGAGAGAAGCATCTCGATCTCACTATAATTTTGACATGTTAAAAGGATAGGAAGGTCGATATTGCAACAAACATTATGAAACTAAGATCTAATGTTGGTGCATGTAGGGCACTCTAAGAGGAAGTGATTTTCATCCTCAATGTTCATATCCTCACAGGGATGGAAGATGATTTCCACCCATGGTGTTTTAGGAAACACAAAATGACCTATTTCACTATGGATCTCATGAGAGTTCATTCTTATCTTGGATATATTAATTTTTTTGTTTGAGCTACTTAAAATAGAGAGATACGTTTGATATTCTAGAGTAGGGTTGATAACCTCCTTATAATATCTTAATTTTCTTTTAGCCTCTAAATCTTTCTCACACCAATTTTCTCTTTAAACTTAGAAGTAACAATATATATATTAGTTTTTAATAAATAATAAGAATACAAAATTAACTATGGTTAATTGATCAATTATTATGAAATGAATGAATTATTTTATATTATTATTTAATTAATTGTTATTATTATTTAATAATAATAATATCCACATTTGTATACATTACAACCACATTTGTATAGCAGATAGTATAAGAAGGAAATCATTCTGAAATAGTTTACCTGGGAGGACATATTTATGAAGGAACGACTTCTATAATTTATTATGTGACAAAAAAGAGGTCAATCTGAAGAAACAACATTCTGAGGAGAAATTCAAAGGTATGAATCATCCATTAAATGGGGACCCTTAAGTAACGAAGAAAATCTTGTAACAGAGCTGAATTCTCAGTTGTTGAATGAGAGTTATGTGCGTGGATTTAGAGTTGGGTAAGTGCCACTTCTGATCATTTGAAGCCGCATGCTCGATGAGAGACCAAAGTTCCCAAAACTTCAACAAGTTTTTGAGTTTAATTAGTAGCTCAGAACAGAAGGACGAGACTGCAAAAAGCTTGAAATTGATTGTACAGATAGCATACAATGACATTGAAGAGATAGCTAGGGCACTGGGGGTAATTCTAAGACAACGAATAATTTCTAGGATAGCTAGTGGTACCCATCTCTTGATGATTTTGGGTGCTAGAGAGTTCTTCTTAACCTCAAATTTGGGGACAGCGAGAGCAAGATCTATATCTGCCAAATACTGAGCCTCCAAGGCAAGGTGACAACCTCACATTGTTTCTCCTTTACAGGTGCACACTTTCTAACTTACCCACCTCATGTTAAGTTTTGTTTTATTACACTATGAATACTTCCATCATATTTATAATCCCCCCTCTAGCAAAGACATACCAAGTTAAATTACATTAGATAGTCTCTATGAGTACATTGACTCTTTAGAAAGACCTAGATAAGAAAGAGAAAATCATTTTAAACTAGAACTAGTGGAAATGCTTGATAACAACCACAAATAATTAGAAAATAAAATAATGACACTTTAAATTGAGCTGAAAGAAATGAAGGGTAAAATTCAAGAAATAGAACATAGTAAACAAACAATGGTGGAAGAAAATGACACCTTGGAAAGTGAGATTAAAAATATAAAAGAACAAATACATAGTAAATCAACCATAAATAACAAAAAAAATAACTTAAATACTAAACCCATCAAAGAGGAAATTAACAAAGTAATTTTTCTCAACCATGAGCACCACAAATTAACTAATTAGTTGCGGGTATAGAAGAAAAAAACAATGAAAACACATTAGAAATGGTTAAATAATGTAGAAATTTATAAACACAATAATGTGTTTCCAGACTCCCCTGATATAACAATTAAATCCACTATTAAATACATAATCCTTCTACTCAGTTCTTTGCAGAAATTAAATCGCCAATTGCAAAACACATACGAAGCAAAATCAATTGCACATAACAAGATGTTTTACCGAGAAAGCTTAAAGCTAAAAAACCAAAACTATCATATATTATGTATATCAATGTAATATCATCTCATACAAAGCTCATCTCATAGAGTTCTCAGTACAATATACAATCTTCACACACTGTCATGAAGAAATTTGCATATCTATGCACCAATTTCTTGCCTCCTGGCAGCCTGCCTCCTCTACACAATCCCTGCAGAAGAAGATCCCTAAATGAATTCGATCTTGCCTTGATTGCACTACGCAATACTCATTGGTGTCTCCAATGTTTATGTATATGTATTGAATGCATCACTATAGTCACAACTGATATTCCATCTCACCCTTTCACCTATCTCTCCACTGGGTCTCCACTATATCTGACATGCAAGTAGTTAACTGTTGTATTTTTTCATTTTCAAGTAAGAAACTACTTGTGAATTAATTAACTAATTAATTCACTCATCTTTCACTAGTGTATCTTTAGTTACAACTAGCACAATAGAGTTTAACTCACTTAACTGAGTTAAACTAAATAACAACTCACATAAATACTCTTCCAACTCTGTTACAAATTGCCACAATCAGTTATAAGAAAGTCCTCCATGTATGAGTCACCAACCACCCTAGGAATTATGTAATTCCTTTAGCCCACTGATATGCCACATATTTTCACTAAAATAAAGTGCTCCAATAGAATAAGTTACTATTTAGTGTCTGATTATTATTAAGGGCTAATAATAATCAATATGCATTCTATTTTTAGATTAGCGATTTATAAATAGACTTTGCCCATATTCTAAAAATAGAAATTCATCCAAAGATAGAATTTTCTCAACCATATAGAATCAGCATCTTGCTAATTTTATAATATGCTCACCATTCTAAAAATAGACATACACCTAAAAATATCCTGTGGGCCCCACCTATTGAAGGTTCTTAATTTTCACTAGGCTCATCATCTTGTTGAATCTCAACAAATAAAAATTAAAAACAAAATATAAAATTGAAACAACATATCTCATGGAAAAAATAAGGTTCATAAAGATACTTGAGCATAAACAAAGACTCGTCCATGTCAAGGTCAGTTGTCATGAACATAAACTAGATATACTCAGGAAATCCCAAAGCCTAAAAGGAGCAAGAATATTTATAAATGAAGATTTAATTCCAGAAGACCAATATGAACTTAGGAAAGAAGTCCAAAAGGTCAAGGATGCAATAAAGGTCGGGGAATGTGCAATCATTAGGAATAGGAAAGCTATTATGAGAGATAGAGTCTCAAGCACGAGTGATAAATACGGATTTTCAACACTCCAAATCCTCTTCTAGAACTACCGCGGCTTTCCATGGTGTAAAGGTCCTATGTTAAGTTGGATCCCTAGTGATATCGACCTTATTCTCTTAGTTGAAACATGGGAGCATGATGAATGTAGGGTCCCTCACCTTGATAGTTTCACTCTTTGGTCTAGTTAGAATAAGAAATCCTCTCAGAAGGATTTTGGTGGTATAGCCTGCTATATAAGGAAAACTTTTTCCTCTCATATCCAACTTCATAAAATTGACCACTTCAATCAATGCATTTGGATGGAAATATCTGATTCTACCACCAATAGGATCTTTCTTGAAATATGATATTTCGCTCCTATAAACTCTACATCATATAAGAATAACAACATGGATATGAATTGTCCTTTCAATTCTTTAGAAAAATATATCTCCAACCAGGGAAATGATGGCAATATCCTTTCACTGCGAGACTTTAATGCTAGAACTGCTACTAACCAAGCCATTACATTAATAAACAACTGTAACCTCGACCCCTTGTGGCTTGATGAAGATAGTAACTTAGCTAATAAATTCAAGAAAAAATATGAAGACATTATTGAGAACTTATTCGGCACCAAGCTCCTCAAAATTTTCAGTTACTAGGACCTAATTATTTGCAATAGTATTAAAAATTGGTCCCTCTCTAGTCGTATGACATGTTTCCACGCCATGGGTAGCAGTGTCATGGATTATGCAATTTTTGACATCCTTGTCCTCAACCATATTACAAAATTTGGGCTTTTTAATGGATTCAAGTCTGGCTCTGACCACATACCTCTGTCTCTATTCCTCAATATTGCTATGGATACCACCCATATGTAGGATACCAATGAAAGAGAAAGACACATTCGCTTCGATAGAAGTAAAACTGGCCTCTTATTAAGGGATTTAGGACCCATGGATTATAATAATAACATTGATCAAGTTTATTACCATTTCACTATTATCCTTTGCAACACCATTATCAAGTTTTCTAATGATATTTTATTTAATCAATCTAATAGAACTTCCAATCCATGGTATGACAAAGATTGCAAATTTTCCAGGAAAGTGATCAGAGACGCTCCTAATGAAATCATTAAGCTGCATAATATCAATATATACAAAAATATCATCAAGGGAAACAAAAGTTCATAAATTAATAAAAGACAAGATTATCTTCTCCACCTTTCTAAAGTCGCACCCAAAATATTTTGGCAGAATTTTCTTGTCCGTAAAACCAAATATAACAATTCTATCCCCTTAGAAAATTGGGACAACTATCTTAAGAAGGTTTATTACTCTCCGGACACTATGGGCACCACCTTAATCACTCCAATTAATGAGGATGTATTCTCTCTTGAGGATATTAAGTCTGGTATTAATAAGCTCGCTAATGGTAAAGCTAAAGATATTGAAGGATACCAAGCTGTGATCCTTAAAATGGGAAGATGTATCCTCATTCCTTATCTCCACAAGCTTCTCAATTTGGATGTAACGCATGGCTTCCCTCAGCTTTGGATGCAAAGCCTTATTGTACCTATATTTAAAAATGGGGACAATAGTGATCCATCTAACTACAAGACCATTATGGTTAGCCATATCTTGGAAAATATTTATGGTCTCATTTTGGAGAAGAAGCTTACCTTTTGGCTTGAAATCCATGGAAAAACCACTAAAGGACAAGCTAGTTTTAGGAGACATCACTCGACTAATGACCATCCGGTCACTCTTAGAATAATTACAAATTAATGTCGCAATATTAAAGCCAATCTCTTATGTTTCTTTGTGGACTTTAGAAAATTTTTCGAGACTTTTCCTTGGGATAAACTTTGGGAGGGACTTAAAGAGATCATGGTCACTCCTGAGCTGAGAATTTTTGTGATCTGTCTCTACAAGACCGTCACTACCAAGCTTAAAAAAAATGAGGGGTGGTATAAAGATATTAAATGCAATACTGGAGTTAATAAAGGGTGTCCCCTATCCCCTACCCTTTTTGGAATATACATCAATAAGCTAGAGGAGTGTCTGGAATCTGCGGGGTGCAAGGGCATCTAGCTTGTTAGTGTTCTCATTACTCTTCTCCTCTATGCTGACGATATATTTCTTCTCACAAAAATCCAGGATGACCTTGACAAGAAGCTCCAGATTCTTCATGACTACTACTCCAATATGGGTATGATAATTAATATCGACAAGACTAAAGTCATGATCATTAAATCCAAAAATATCGCCCATGGTAGTTTTGTGTCTAATAGCTAGTCCTTAGAGCATGTTTATTCTTATAAGTATTTCGGAATTGACTTCCCTCATCATCAACTGGAATTATAACATTGAAAAAAGGATTAGTTGTGATTGGAAAGCTTACTATGAGATTCAAAACAATTGTAAGTCGGTCAATCTTTACATTTGGAGTAAAAAGAGGTTACTCTTTGAGACCCTTGTCACCCATGTTGTCTTATACGGATGTGAATTTTGGGGTTGCAGTATATCCAGAGAGTCATGGAGGAAGATTGAGATGATTTAAAATAAATTCATAACCTACAACCTTAAGATCAATGGAAATACTCCCTATCCTATCCACTTGATCGAATCTATTCCCCCATTGAAAATAGAGCGATGTTTAGATATTTGATGTATAAGAAGAAGCTTGAAAAAATGGAATAAAAAAGGCTCCCTAAAATTTCTTCTAACTTTAGTCAAAATCGTCACCTTTTCCTGAAGCACGGGTGGCATAAGGATGCCCAGTCTTGGCTCAACCATTAGGGAATTAAGGAGGAGCTCAGTATGGAAAGGAAAGATAATATCAAAAATACTATTACCTCAAATTTTAAATACAAGTTGTGGGAGGATTGGGAGATGGAGGGTAAAAAGAAGCTAATATACTATAAGGAATTGATCAACCCCACCCTTGATAATTAGAATTATCTCTCTATGTTGTCCAACAATAAGAAAAGAATGAACATCGCTAAGATAAAAACTAATTCCCATGAGCTTCGGAGTGGAGACTCGGGAGGTGGTATATTCCCAAGACCCTCGAACGATAAAATCTGTCAAATTTGTGATTCTAAGCAACGTGGAAGATGAAAATAACTTCCTTTTAGACCGCCCTACTCTTACTTGAGTTCACTATGAATTTCTACCATCTTCTCGCACACTTCAAACATTCATGACCTATTAAACAAACCCACCTATAACGATCTTCGAGCACTTATTTTCTTCTTTACCATACAAACAATATTTTGAAGAATCAAACTTAAATTCTTTATCCTTTCTTAAGGTTCAATACAACACATTGGTCTCAATGACGGTAACCATCATCATCATCATTAAATTAACTTTTGTAGTAATATTAATTAATAATAATAATAAATAATGAGTAATAATAATAATTATTTTAAAATGATTATAATAGTAATTTATTAACATTATAATTAATTATTAATATAAACTAATAATTATTATTAATTATAATAATCATATGTTTTTATTATAATATTTATTTATTATTATTATTATTATTATGATTACTATGATTATTATGATTATCATTGTATATTTACCGAATAAGAATATTAATTTTTCCCCCATGGAAAACACAATTTTCATTAATAGTAAGGAAAATTACATGCCGTAGATGCCTACAGTATATTCATCAAAATTGTGACTTAGCCACCGACAAAATATGAGTTCACGAGTTCCCTCTTGGGTTGTACATGATAGTAATATTATAAATAATCCGTTGATATAGGGCGATATACAAGATAAATATGTATAGTTATATACGCTTCATAAATAATCAAGATAATTGGGCTAGTTTCCCCCCCGCTCTCATGAAGATCTATATATATGGTCCGTGATAATACCTAAAGTGTTCCCGTCCATTGTGTTCTTCAATCAACCATGTTCCCCTAGGCTAGAGTGCGTTCTCCTTGGATAACGAGTCGAAAATGGTTGCACTCCCTTTAAAATATGGCGTAGTTGATAGAATCAAAATGCGATTTTAAATGCCATTGGTCCTCCAAAAATGTGACGAAGTGTGTGAAAATGACATCTAGAAGATTGATTGAATCAATCGATAACAATTTTGGAATCTCCAAATATTTGTAGGTAGTGACATCCATGTTCAATAGAAAATTGTAAAAGGTGTCTCAAAGTGATGAGTTCTGCAGTTGTTGGTGTCGAGCCCTTAGCCCATTTTGATCCTATAATGTATATGATCATTCATATATAAACAACACCCCCGCCACATCCATGATGTTGGGTAACCGCGTCAGCATGCCCAGGGTTGATCGCGATTAATGACTTCCGCACTCGCATTAACAGGAGGGTTTCCGGTGGGTTGTCCCAAGGGAGGCAATGATAAATGGATATAATATCACAGACACCGAAGGCTTGGGTTAAATATCGTGGAAAATGAATTTGTTATGGGAGATATTGAAAATCCAATGGCATAAGAAGGGGGATGTTACTTTCCTCATGGGAACGGAATTATTCCACCATCGCCGCAATGCCTCCGCAATACCGCCCCGCCACCGAGTCGAAATGTGTAGGGTATTCATAGTCCGGGTTTCATAAATATCGAATAGTAGGGCAGTTGAAAAATAGATGATTGATGGATCGATGTTACTTTCCCTGCGGTGATAGACCATGAGGGGCCATGATATGTATGCTTTCCGCAAAGTTGTCCCTAGTGGGAGATATGTTGCAAAGGAGACACCACATCATCACAATGGATCAAAGGTGATGATTTTTAAATCTCCATAGAAAATTCCACCAACAAATGGTGTCCGGGGACAATGTGGGCCTTGAATAGATATGCAAGTATTCCTACTAGGGGTGTATTTTCCACAGAGATTCATGTTTCCAACTACCATCCTCCCCCGAGTAATGTAGACATGTGATTCGTAAAGAGAGAGAGCATAATTGTGGCAATATTTATGCCATTTCTCAGGTAGCCCAAGCTATATAGTAGTCTTCCAACCTTGGGTAAATAGAGAAGTGGATGTCGAGTATGAAATATGATCAATGGAGGTGATCCTAGAACTCAAGAGGTGATCAATGAGCTCGGTGGAAGTTGATGAGCTCCACCACAACTGTACCCCATAGATCCATTCCAATGCGGGCCGAAGTCTTAGTTGATATACCATGAGAGGGCATGCCTAATATAGGAAAGAGGTCGATCACTACCTTCCGCAACATGGAAAATGTGGCGAGTGTTCTATGTGGAGCCACTAATCAAATCCATGATTGATCGTGGTCCGACATATTTATGGGTGACCACCTTTGTCCATAAGTTGTTGGATGTCATGATTCGCCAACCCATCTTAGTCGCGAGGGCTTTTACAAATGTATCTAAGTCTTTGATGCCCCATCCACACCATTTCGGGTGCAAGGCAATGTTGTTCCATTTGATCCATGTGCATTTGTGTGGCCCTATTTCTTCCTCATCCACACATGAATGTACAACAGATTCACTGGATCTTATTGAGAATGCCTTTCGGTATCCAACCTAAAGACATCCAAGACATAGGAGTGGTAGCCAAGACCGGATTCAAGGAGAGTCAATCTACCTGCCCGAGAGAGACAATACGGCGGCTATATGGATATCATCTTTTCTAGCTTGGATATGATCTAAGACCAATCAAAACTATGATAGGAAAGTGGCTTTAATCGAAAACCCAGGTACTTGAGACCTTCGATATATCCAGATGGTGAAAGGAAAATGATGAGAGGAAAGTACCTATTCCCGTTGGGTGCAACCAATGATGGATAGTGTTGATTTATGATTACTTCATGCCATGCCTATAGCAAGGCTGAAGGATGTAAAAATTGAAGAGAAAGTAGTGATATCCCCCACCAATCCATTAAGAAAAATAAGCACATCATCGTAAAATAGAAGGTGAGTGAGAGAACATCCCTCCGCAATGAAGATACCCATAAGTCTTCCGTATCGACACCATAGGAGATCATCCTACTCAATGGTTTCACAATGATTTTAAAAAAGGAGAGAGGTGAGAGTGGGAACCCCGTATAAGCCCTCTAGAGTGAAAAAAAGGGTGATGCGTACCTGCTGATAAGTACACCGAAGGATACATTAGCGATGCAATGCATAATCCAGCTTGATAAATAGTATGGGAAACCCAAATGAATTAGAACAATTTGACATAAATCCAGCTGTAGCGTCGAATTTTCCAAGTAAATCTTGAGGATGATGCCTTTTAGGTGCTTAATTCTAATGAAGTGCAGGCTTCTTGGGTCATGTCAATGGCTTCCATGAATCGTACGATGGTGAAGGAAAAAAGAAAACTGATCTCGGAGAAATATTTGAAGAGAGTATATACTTGATTCAATTGGCTATGATCTTAGTAATGATATTTATGAAATTACATAATGATATGAGGTGAAAGTCGCCAAAAGTGCGAGGGGAGCCGATTTGGAATAAGAGAAATGAAGTTGGAGTTGAAAGCATCATATAATATGAAATTCTACCCAAAGTGCTCCACCACATTTAGAATTTATTGACTAAGAGCACGAAAATGACAAGTAGAATCTGAAGGCTACCCATCGAGCCCTAAGCTCTTATCCTTATGAAACTATTTGAGGGTGTCCTAAGTTCGACATCATGACAGTAATAGTCGCAGATGTTTTCCTCATATTTCCCCACAAATCTAGGAAATAGACCTACCACCTTAATTATCTCTCGGGGAGGTAGAAATTTGGGGAGCTCTATAGAGATTCTTGCTGTGTGAGACCCCATGTTAACCAATTTTTGAAAGGTTTGGGCCTCGTATCTTCAACATCATCTTCCAACTTTCAAATCATATTGATCACCCTTCTTCCATTTTTAATTGGTGGAAAACTTGGTATTCTCATCACCATATTGCAACCAAATAGCCCTATTCCATAGCCCTTCTCTCTTCTCCCCCCATGTCTCTTCACATTATTTTAGAATATTGGTATGCTCGTACTCTAAAATGAATGATGCGGGTTTTGGACTCTCTGCATGTGTACCCTTGATCCGCTATGTCATTATTGGATGCTGTGCATGCATTCAATGGCTCTCAATAGATGCTATCCCCGGTGCGTTTTTTCTTGTCCATGTAGTGTTGAGCTCCTTAACTTCCTTCATCTTGAATGAAAAATAGCGGAGGGGTCAAGATCGTGAGGATCTAGATGGCATGTCCAAAAGAGTGAGTGATAAGTTCAACATATTAAGAATTACCGATCTGAAGGTCTCTATTTAATTGAAGGGGGCATGGGGCTTGTGTGAAGCACCAGCAAGTTCCAACAAATGGGGCAAGGATCAGAAATCCTACCTCGATCCAAACCATTGTCTAGAAATGTGGGTGTGTTCGCAATAGCCTCATGAATCGTGAACCGGTCTAGACGTTCAGCTAATGAGGCCAATCCAACTCTTCGATTGTACCGTGTTTGCTGAATCCGAGGATTAGGGATATCGACTAGCCATGATCTTCAATGAGATCCCAAATGGATCGGGGAAGGTCAATTCAAGCAAGAGTATACCTGTGATTCTATCCGTCCAAGAGAGAAGTTCAAATCACTTCCCGTAATGAGGTCTTTCCGTATCTAGGAGGGAAAGAACGAGGTGTTCCAAAATTTTGATACAAATTATATACAGAGGCCTTATCCGTTAATGATAGGGAATTCACTAACAAAATAGGTCGATATGATATATGCAATCGATAAATCCCTCACCTCTCTAGAGATTACGAGCGTGATCATCGAGGGCCGAGACACAATGTTATGCTTCTAGATTGGCCCCCGTCCATCCATGACATGGAAAATCAATCGGCCGAATAGAATTCAAAGAATCGAACAACCATCTCTCGTTGAGCTAAGTGCCTCTTATAATAAAATCACATCGACCGGGGTAGAATCAAATAATCTCCTAAGGGCACATTTTTCGCGTACCTTTCCATTTCACAACAATTAAAGGACAAGATATTCATTGAGAAACCTCAAGGAAGGTTTTCTATGCTCTAAGAACCCGATCAAGAGTAAGTTGGCGTCCATCCGGCCACTTCCGTCCAACCGAAACGATGGATTTTGAGATGTATGGGTGGCATCCTCAGGATGATTTCGAGGGTCCGGGGGATGGTGATGATGGTCGTACCTCCGTTGACGTAGTCGATATCCTAGATAAGGACCCGAGGAAATAGGAGTGACTACTTCCGTATTCAAATGATGTCTCGTAATAGAGGAGGGGATGCACATGGTTGGGAGGGTCGTAGGGGTGAGACATAAGGGGATGAGGGAGGAGCAGGGGGTGGGGCAGATAACGAAGGGAATATTCATATCAACAGAGAGGATATGTGCGTAGTGGAAATATAAATATATGATGCCAAAGGAAATGATGATGCAAAGGGAAGAGAGATAGAGAAATACCTAATGTGTGGCGGTCACGACCGCCTAGATCGTGTAATGCGCGGAGATGGTGTCCGGGAGGAGTTCCGTAGTGTGTCTAGTAGCCTCAGTTTTTCGAACAGTGTGCTTGTCCGCGTGGCTTCCGCAGGAAGAAAGCGGGAGGGAGGGGATCTCTAAGATTCAAGCTCCGATGAAATAACAAAAAAGTATCCCATTTGTGAAGTAGTGGGCATTCCTTGTAAATATGTCCTACTACATGACATCTACTTAAGACGAAAGGTACGCCCTCATAATCCAAAGGTTCGTGTCCTAGAGAATCGTTCTATATAAGGACGATGTGATTCTTTCCGGTACCTCTCCTCATGTCCAATTGAATCAATATGCATGCCATTGTCATAACCCCAATAATAGTGAAATATTTATCATAATCTAGGAAGGTTCCAATTGCATTCCCTATGTGCACGAAAGTGTCCTCCGACCATAAATGCAGAGGAGTCTGGTGAAGGCGAACCCATATGGGGCTAGCTCCCAAGTGTTCACGTTCATGATCAAATAATGGACCTCCATCGTCTTCGGTAAGCACCAGCAGCCCGTTCAATATGCCAACATCGAGAGTAACCAATGAAGGTGCTCCGAGCACCGAAAGCTAAGAGAAAATCAAACGTCGAGGAAGGATGATGACAGGGAAGAGGCTCAAGAAATTGTCCCCATACCTCCATATTCCATAAACGAATCCTGCCAAATTTTTATTTGCGACCCTCACATGTCCAACCAAAACATCGATCTCATAGTACGAGTACCTCACCCATCTCCGAGATCGTCTCCAAAAGATAGATCGATGTCCTTATTTTTGGCCTCGACACACCCTCGTTTCCGCCCGAGGCCCTTAAGTGTGCACCTTCGCAGGGAGTGGTTAGGTTCGCCCGCGTAACAGAATCCTTGTATGGCCCCGGTTCATGCAATGGCAAGAGTCATGGAACTAGTTGCTTACAAGAAACCCCGATGAGGGTGGGCACAAGGCCGACTATGGCAGATCGTGGGGAAAGAAACCCTCTCGGCGGATTTCTCGCGACCCCGTGGGAAGTGTAATCGAGGAGCATATTGATGTACCCCCCCTCACCAGGGGGAGGGATGTAGACAATCGAAGACAAAGGGTGATGAAATGGATGGATACTAGAGACAGTAGGGTGTTGGGGAGCCGAAGATGTCCTTGATAAGGCAAAATGTGCTCAAATAGTGCAGAAGGGTGATTCCAAGGGTAGAGGGTATTCTAGACTAGAGAACCGACAACTGGGAGGGGTGCAGCCATGTGGAAACACTAGGTCCACTTGTTTGGGGAGATAGGGATTTTTGTGCCGTTGAAATAGCAGATGGAGGAATGTGCGCCGAGGATGTGGTCCCGTATCAACAACCCCTACAAAGGATCTCATTACATGTAATCAATGTGAGGATTCTTTCTTCATGGTAGTGGTTAGGGTAGAAGGCAAGATAGGTAATAAGAGAAATTGGTGGGACAAAGATCCAAATAAGGTGTGGTTACGATGCGATGACCACAAAGCAAACGGGAATGGGAAGAGGCGCAATGCTAAAAGATACACAAAAAAATCTACCCCTAACCGTATGCGCGCCGTAGAAGGTTGCGGTATACCGCATGTACCGCATAAACCTACAGAAAGTGCTCACACCAAGAATATTAATTTTATGATTAATATTATATCTATACTAATAATGTCAAGTTTTTTACCTACATTTACTAATATGGTTCGTATGATATTATTAGCAATTCCTAGGGTTTATTAACTTTCGGTTTAAAATATTAATTCTCGGGGTTTATAAATCACTTGTATTTTTATGATTGATCTCTTGGATTTGTTTATCACTTAGGTTTATAATATTTACCCCTGGTTTACATCCTTGGGTTTATAATATTAAACCTCGAGTTTATAATATTACCGCTTGCTTGGGTTTATAATATTAAACCTCGAGTTTATAATATACACCGGGTTTAAAATGTTAATTGTTATTGTTGATTAATCTCATGTGCTTAATATCGATTCTTTGGATTTGTTGATCCTTTAGGTTTATAATACTAATCCATTGGCTTTACTAATTCATTATGTTTATAATATTAAACTCTACTATTTATTAGCCTCTTCACTTTATTAATATGTTTGAGTTGAAATATTTATTCCTAAAAGTTATTAACATCTTAAAATCAATATTTAAAACATAAGAGGTTAATACACCATAACATTTTATATATGAATATTTAAACCCCATGGTTTAAATTTTATAATATGTTATTATTAATATATTATTATATATTATTGTATATAATTATTATATTATATTATATTATTATTTTCAATATTTTAGTTTAATAAATAATTTATATATAATTAATATATTTCAAATAAATACATAAAATATATTGATAAATATATAAAATTTAGGTTTAGTAATTCCTTAATTTTTTAATATTAATAATATTTTAAGTTTATTAATATGTTAGATTCATATATTAATATTTATATTATACATTATATATATATATATATATATATATATATATATAGATATATATATATATAATATTATTATTATTTTACTATAATATAATTAATAACCATAAATTCTATTATTACACTGTGCTAATTATGTTATATTTGAAATATAACTATTAATATAATATTAAATAAAAACAAACATATATATTATTATTTCTATCATTATTAACAATTACAATATATATATTTTAGTTTAGTAAATAATTTATATATAATTAATATTATTAATATATTTCAAGTACATAAAATATATTAATAAATATATAAATTTTATAGCGGACAAATTGTCCAAAAGATGACTAAATGGGAGATTCGGCGAGATGTACTACGAGTTCTACAATGAAAATGGTCATGGAGCAGAAGGTAATATAAACTTTAGTTAAGGGATAGGTTCTAAATTTTGTTTTTTTAACTAGGAGAGATAGAATGCAAAAAAACGAGAACAAATCATGATACATTTATTTATTTTGTAAATTGGAAGAAGTTTTTACATAAAAGAACCTGACAATATGAAGAAGGCTGAGAATCTAAGGAAGCTCTATGTCAATGTATTTTTTGATTAAAATATTTTGAAACAATGGATGCAAATGTAAATGTGGAAAATAGATAATTTTATGATATAACTAAGACATGTACCCTAATACATTTATATAAAAACCAAAAATATTTTTCTCGCTAAAAAAAATTACATATAAATTTTAGATGTAGTAAATTTTTAATTTTTTAGTATTAATAATATTTTAAGTTTATAAATTTATATATTAATATTTATATTAAACATTAAAGAGACTAATATTATAATAAGTATAATATATAAACAATTATATATATATATATATATATATATATATATTATTTGTATTATTATTAACAATTACAATATATATATTATTAATAACTATATATATTATTATTATACATGCTAATTATGTTATATTTGAAATATAACTATTAATATAATATTACATAAAAGCATATATATTATTTGTATCATTATTAATAAGTACAATAGATATATTATTGGTATATTTTAGTTTAATAAATAATCTATGTATAATTAATATTATTAATATATTTCAAATAAATACATATTGATAATATAAAAATTTTAGATTTAGTATTTTTTTAATTTTTTAATATTAATAATATTTTAAATTTATTAATATGTTAGATTCATATATTAATATTTATATTATATATAAAGAGATTAATATTATAATAATTATAATATATAATTATATTATATTTCACTTTAATATATATATATATATATTTCTTATATACTATAATATTATTATAATAATATATTATTATTATTATTATTTTACTATAATATAATTATTACTATTTTTATTTTATATATATGTATATTATTATTAACCATATATGTTATTATTATATCATGCTAATTATGTTATTTATATATGTGTATATATATATCATTATTAAGAATTACAAACAGTTAATTTTTAATAGCAATTTTTACATTACACTTATTAATTATTAATGTGATCGATATAAGTCTATGGGGTATATCAATCACATTAGTAAATGTGATTGTCCTAATTTTCATGTTTATGAATGAAATGTAAACTTTGATGTTCACGACAATGTTTTATCCTATTGCTCAAATAGTTCAAATTAATGCAAAAATATTTTCATATTTAGTAAATGCCTTTCGAATTAATCACATCATTAAGATTTGGTCGAAGTTAGAACCATCTAATGTGGTTCATATTAAGGACAAGGTAAAAAGATAATTGATCTTAATGAATAAATAGTTAGATATAGTCGTTGGAAACTAGTCGTTGAAAACTAGACGTTATAGTTAGTTAGTTGTTAGGGAATAATATTAAAATATTATCATTTGTTAAGACATTTTATTAGTTAGTTGTCTTAAGAGAAAATATTTTAATATTATTCCCTAAAAACTAACTAACTAATAAAAGCTAGTTTTCAACGGCTATATCCGGACAATGATGCATCCACACTTTTTTCACCTTGTCCTGAGGATGAACCACATTAAATGGTTCAAACTTCAACCAAATTAATCTGAAAGACATTTTGAAGATTCTAAAAAATGCGAAGTTCAGCTTTACACTTTTGGGAGAATCATGGGCACAAACGTTTTTTCTCAATAATTCAAATCCGAATCGTTCGAGAGTTCAACCAAACTTTTGAAATCTTTTTCCGCCAAACTCATTCTCGTCGTTTTCATCGACGGCGTACGACGGCCTGGGAAAACATATTTTTGGCCGGAGATGCAAAAACCAAAGAACCAAATTTCATCAAACTATTAGTTTGGCCGAAATTTTAAAGTAGTTCGGCCGAACTTAATCCTTATAAATATATCATCCCGCAAACCTTAATAGGTTTCCTATGCACATGTGTCACATCTATCTATCTCGCATCTATGAGGTGTTGCTCTGTTGTGGTGTTGCTCTATTGTGAGGTGTTGCTTTGTTTCTCTATGACAAGGTGTTGCGTTTGTGAGGTGTTACCCTATTGCGTCATGATGACGAGGTGAGGTGTTGCACTGTTTTTTTGTCTCGCGTCCCCGTCCATCCCCGCGTGCTCCCCCTCGCATCCGTGAGGTGTTGCTCGTTGCGTAGCTCGTTGAGTGTGTTTTGTTTTGGTGTTTCTCCCTCGCCTATGATGAGGTGGGGTGTTGCGCCACCGCGACGATGAGGTGAGGTGTTGCTTTGTTTTTTTTGTAATTTTTTTTTGCTGATTTTTTCCGGTTTGATTTTAATTTAATTTTTTTTTGTTCGTAGGGAATTTGGTCTGCGTACTCCACGATGTCTTCAAACATCTCCCGCTCATCCTTGCTGCGGCTTCGCTGGTGATTTTTTGCGAATTTTACATATAAAAATCCTCTATTAAACATTAAATGGTTAAAAATTTGAAATGAAATCAAATTTATAGTACATAGTAAACTCTAATTTCAAATTCTCTATTTCTGGGATATGTCAAAATGATCACTAAAATTTTACATCATAAATTTGTGAGCTATATTCTATAATCATAGAGAGTAGTATTGATTGGGCTTGTCATCACCTGGGATATGATACCAGTTAATTTTTAACAATGGTATGTTCTATTCGTAAAATTACTTCAATGTCCTTTATTATCCCAATTAAAATTTACTTAAATAGCAATCACATTAACCATTAGATTAATATTGATAGTAATTGTATATAGAACATAGAAATAAAATGCAGTAACACAAAATTTATAAGGGAAACCCAACAGATCTTCTTCTTCTTAATAGATATGTATGTTTAGAGACAGAGATAATCAAATATTTTTATGACTTTAATGAAGTCAAATTCATGTCTTTGAATTTCAAACCTGCCCTCCAAAATCCAAAATGACAGCTTGACCAAAAGATGCTCGTAAAAAACCAATCGAAACAACCAATTGTCACCTCTAAAATCTCTTAGGAAACTTTAATTCTGCTCTAAAATTTCGGTCAAGGAGTGCATAGTTGAATTTCTTCAATGTAGGTCAATAGAGGGTCTAAACCTACAATTGATAATCCCATAGCTTCGGTTTTAGCCTTCAAGAACTCACTCAAGATTCCTCTCAAAATATCCTTCTAGAAAAAAGATAATATTTCTTATGCATGCACAATTATAATAGTGTTAAAGGGAACAATTTTTCTTTTTTATATGTATTGGAGATATGCTACATTCTTACCTATCATATCAAATAGTTTTCGATTCTTGAACTTCCTTCATGATATCTATGGTTCCTCACCTTCGTTCAACATTGGGTAAAAGCTCATGGTCTTACCTTAATTTATATTCTAATTCCCTTTCCTAACTTTGATTTTCCTTTTGTCCTCGGAGATAAACCCAATCATTAAATATGATAGTCATCCATTCTAGGGAACTTAGTATGGGTTGCTAAGTGGTTTCCAACCTCTTATGATGATGGGGAGGTGGTGTTTCAAACATGGGAGTAACTTTGTTTGCATGTGATGCTCATTGGCCATGGTTTGCTTTGTGGGTTATAGACGGTTTAGTTCTACCTCCTAAGATAAACTTTATAAAAAACATGAAACATTCCTTAATGTAAAAGATTCTTACTAAGGATTAACCTTTATACATATTTCTACCACATAAATTTTAATGATAATTAATCACATATGTTAAAAGTAGAATATTAAATAAACCCTTTTTACACTTGGCTCTGCCTCTTAGGTACATAGATGGGTGGGTTTGGAAATGTGGTTCACATGAAAGTAACAGGGAAAATGGATTTAGTGGAAACCTTATATGATCGTAACTCAAACAAGAGAGAGAGAAAACCTTTATATTCAATGTAAAATACATGCCATTAGGGGAATTTTGAGGCTCAAAATGGGGCTCCTAAGGAAATAATAAAATAATAGCTAAACCAAAAATATAGTATTTATGAATTTTAAATTCAATTTTTGCACCACAATCCATGTAACCATAGTTAAATTCAATTCAAAAGTTGTACCAAAATAAAATTAATAAAAAATTTGTATTGATGTGACTGTAAATAACAATGAGCTTTTCAAGAAAAAAGTCATTATCATTGAATTCACTAATGCATTAGTCCTTTGTACTAACAACTTAAAATAAAAATGAACAATCTAGGCTCAATGATTGAGCTAGGTTTCCTAGCTTCTCGTAACCTGGGCCGGCTATACTTCGAGAAACACCTAACCGCTCGCCTAGGCTCGCTTGCTATCGCGTCCGGCTAATCCTTAATGGATCCGTCACAGGGGAGTGCTCACAAATCCTCCCCCAATGTTAATGCTACCGCAAATCGGAAGCCCTCTTCTCGACACAACATGCCCATCCCCCGGAAATGCTCAAGCTTCTCTTCCACCGTCAAAGGACCGACTTGGACACCGGCCGCGTACCACCAAACCCCCGGGAAAACGGGCCGGAAGACAATGGACAAAAATTTGGACTCACGGGCCGCTACGACTTTGCCCAAAATGACCGCTACCCGTAGGATGATAGTTGCGAACGTTCCCAGATCTAGCTTCAAGCCACCGTATCAATGCCCGTATCTAGTACATAAGGGATCATGCGCCGACTGAAAATCGTTGTTTTTGGCCGACCGAAAAGCTTCATACCTGCTGGATTAGGTCCAAATGGAAGCTGAAAGGTTAGTTTACGCTCCAACTCGGTGCCCAAAGGCTTTTTTCTACAAACACATATTCAACCGCATCGAAGATAGGAATTTGTTCGATGAGGGCCCCTACTTCTCTTTCAACTCTTCGTGCCTCTATTTAAGTAGGACTGATCGAGGCTATTTCAATCCAGACAAAGAAGACTTTAACCGGTCACCAGCTTGGGTTAGGCTTTACTCTTTACTCGGAGTAATGGGATGAAGAATCCTTAAGAGACATAGGCAATGGCCTAGGAGAATTCATAAAGACTGCGTGCTGAAACCAAGCTTAGGCGTTATACCTTCATATGCTCGAATCCGTGTCTTCATGCATCTAGCAAAGCATTCTAGACTCGGTAAGTCACTTTCACAATGAATTTGAATGGGTGCAAATTATTGATTATGAACATGTGCCTTTCGTGATGTCGAAATGCTATGCATACTATCCTTCCGCGATTTCCTCAACCCCTCCCCCAAAGAAACCCTCCGATGCTTCTTCCAAACACAAAGATCAATTAAAAGTCCAAAATCGAAGGCGTCATAATAAAAACCCCTTCTCCGTTCCCAAAGCCACCTCCAAGCTTCGGATATCCCTTCCACTAGCAACAAATTTCTTCGAAATCCTTGCCAATCATTCTCAACATGACTCGAAACCCTCCGGAATGATCGTCAACCCCCAATCCCCCGTTAATTTTGTAGTCAATCTTCGACTCCCCTATCCTCTCGACCACTCCAAGCTTCCTCCTCGGCTTTCCTCTGGCTCTCCCAAGCATTCTCTATTTTTGAGCCTGCCATCGGACCTTCCAATAACATGGGAAGTTTAAAACTTCCGGATGAACGCCACTGTGTTAGTCTAATGGAGGAAGAATCTAAAGGGGTCGATATTGGAGACTTGGACATTTTCACTCCGGAGTAGGCATGCAAGGAAATTATTTTGATAAGATTTCAGAGAAACAGATCAAAAATCTAGTAGTAGCCCTTACCCATGCTCAAGAAGATCAAAAAACTGGGAATCTAATTAGGGAGCCCATGGGATGGAAAGAAACTCTTCAAAGACTCCAAAAAAAGGGGAAGGAAAACTGATCTACAAAGGACTATCCTCATTGGGGAGATTCCTATGGAATATGGTAGGTATCCCAAACTTACCAAGTTCTTTCAACACCTTGAAGGCGGTTCTCAATGAAGCTTATCTCCTGGAACATAAGGGGATTAAATAGCCCCACAAAGTATTGAATGATCAAGAACATGATACAGATGGAAAGACCACAAGTCTTTTCCGGCAGAAACCAAGTGCACAAGTATTACTCTTTGGCCCCATTCTCTCAAGGGCCTCGGCCGGGTTTCCATTCCTATTGTGGTTGATGCCTTGTGAGCCTTAGGAGGACTAGCCATCACCTGGGATCCGCAGGGTATCTCAATAAGTGATGCCCATGCAACTCACAACTTGATCCAAGCAACTTTCCACATTCTTGGAACCAACCTGCATGGACATCTTTCAAATGTTTATTTCCCTTAGGATGTTGCGAGGAAAACATCTTTTCTAGACATGATAGAACTGCTCAATTCCAATAGGACTCATCCTCTCTGGATCATGGGTGGAGACTTCAACATGATCACTAACCTAGACGAGAAAAGGGGAGGCCGCGCAAGGCTAGAGGCGTACAATCCTCACTTGCATGGTGGAATTGGCCGATAGACCTTCCTTCACTAATGGCATTCATACCCGGAACAACAAAAGATCTCACCACAACAGATTGCATCCAAACTAGACTGCTTTCTATCGACAATGTCATTCACATTGGGAGACTTTTCAGACCAACTCGTCTTTTTTGGGATCCGATCACGCCCATCTTCCAATGGTCCGTACTAGGGATGCCATCGAAATACCTTTTCGCTTCTCAAGCCTTCGTTCACCCACCCGTGCTTCAAGGAAATGGTCCACACAACCTTGAAGGCCTTTCACTCGCCACCAAAGTTCCAAGATGTTCCAATTTCAAGCAGCATCTCAAGGATCTTATGACCCACATCAAATGGCCGGAATCATTCCACTTTTGGAAACATATTTCACTAGCAAAATATTCGTGAAATGGAAAATGGAAGAGCTCCTGTACTTTCACATCATTAAATAAGGACGCAATGAGGTGCCGTTTCGAAAGAAAAAAGTCTACTCAAACAACCGGATGAAAGAAGGCAGCATGAGAGATACTCTCCGGAAATAAAAATCCAAAATGCGATGGCTAAAGGAAGGAGAACGGAACACTAAGTTCTTTTCACCGTTCTACCATTCAACGTGTAGGATGTATAATAATATAAGCTTTCCCCCAAGACTCGCAGGGGAGAAAGACTGGAAGAACATCAAGCCATAGAAGTGGAACTTATTGCTCACTTCAAACTCTGCTTCAGAAGATCAAATCTGATTCGGCACCGACTATTAACAAAGTTCTGCAACACATTCCAAACTCATTAAGGACGAGCATAATCAACTATTACTCCATCCTATTGCCACCCCTTAGAAGTGGAACAGCATGTCAAGAAAAAGAAGGAAAGGCTCCAGACCGTATGGCTTCACCCCCAACTTTTCATCACTTCGGGACCTCGATAAAAAATTATGTATGGCAATTAATGAGAATCCGTAACTATGCATCGGCTTCTTCCATCCCTCAATGCCACCTTCATAACTCTTGTCCATAAGGTAGATCAAGCAGCTACCCTAAAAAAATTCGTACCTATTTCCCTCTCGCAATGTAATCTATAAAATAATCTCCAAGGTCATCGCCACAATGCCTGCCGCTCGCTCTTTGCTCATCTCCGGTACTGTGGTATGTGGAGGGCTGCCAAATCCTAGACGGCATAATTTTCACTCATGAAGTCACTCATTCTCGAAATAGACCAAAAGTGAGGTATGCCTAAATATTGATTTATCAAAAGCCTTTGGACAAACTCACCGAGCTACATACACCGTATGCTACAGATACGGTTTTAGTCCCACTTGGATTAGATGGGTCATGAGCCTAATCTCATCCTCCTTCTACTCCATTCTTGTCAATGGTCTCCCCTCTTTTCCCTTCTCTCCTTCCCGTGGCATCCACCAAGGTGACCCTTTTTCTCCCTTCCTCTTTGTTCTAATGGCCGAAGGGTTAGGTCGCTTTATCAAACATGCTCTCCACTTGTAGTGCGTATCCGAGGTATTTCTGTTCATGGGGCCTCTGCCATCACCCACCAGAAATTTTTGTATGAAAATGTTCTCTTCGGGCACCCCTCAATCCAAGAAGCCTCCTCCTTCAAAGCCATCCTTGACACGTTTGCCGAAGCCTCTAGTACGTTGGTCAATGCCTCCAAATCCCAAGTCTTTTTCTTCAACACTGCGTTACCCATCCAAAACTGCATTGCTATAATCCTTCGATTCACCATCGCTAAGTTGCCTCCCAAATACCTCGATGTCTCTTTGATTGATTCTGCCCTCAAGCACTCCTCTTGGCAGTCCCTTCTTGACAAACTAGAGGCCAGATTATCCACTTGGACTTTTCGTTCACTCAACTTGCCCAGCAGGATTATTCTTGTCAAGTCGGTCTTACAAATTCATGCCTCTCTACCTCTTCTCTATGCTAGTCGCCCCTAAATGGGTTCTCACCAACAATATCCCTTCAAAGGCAACTTCCTCTAGGGAGCCTCGTACGTAATAGAAAATGGGCTCGTGAAATGGACGACTATCTCAGTAAGCCAAAAAATGAAGGTGGGTTAGACTCCACGATCCTCAAAGACAAGAATGCTATAATGGGAACCAAGATCCGGTGGCAATGGTTATCCACGCCTCACAGCCTCATGGGAGAAGCCATGGACCGCCAAATATGCAAACCACAAACCCATCGCAGATCTCATCCTACCGACCTGCCAAGTAGGCTCACCGCTCCGGAACGAAACCAAACAACATCGCCTCTCGATCCAAGAGCACAACATTTTGGGAAGTTTGTAACGGTTGCACAACCTCGCTTCGGAAAGATTCTTGGGCGTATTAACGACCTAAATTACTCACCTCCATTAACCCGTAGCTTTAGCCGTATGTGACTTCGAAGCCACTCGCTTCATCATTTTTGGGAGGAGAATCCTATTTAGGTTTCGTGAAATGGAAAACAAGTGTCTTCCGCTTCGAACCAAAGAAAGAAGAGTGTGCTCACTCGCTCTAGATGCGGAATTGACTCAGAAAATCCGTACACTCGAAAAAGTAGGACATCCTCCGATGGGTTACACCTCAAAAGGCAAGTTCACCACCATGAGGCCTACACTCGCCAACCTAATCAAGACCCCATCGACCCCATCTAGAAGGATCTTATGGTCTCCACATCTATGGCCCAAAGTCTCTACGTTCATGTGGCTTCTCCGTCATAAGAGAATTCTCACATGGGACAATTTAATCAAGAGGGGTTTGACAGACTCTTCCGTATGCCCCAACTGCAATAACCAGGAGGAAACCATCCAAACATCTCATGATCACCGTCCTCTAGCTATCTTCATATGGGAAAATCTTAGCCTCAAATGCAAGTATGAAAGCAGGTTTTGGAGGATTTAAATTCTATCATTCGCAATTGGCCCACCGCTCCCTGCTGCATGTGCACTCCTTAATCCCTTGGAGGCTCATTCCAGACTCACCTTGACTCTTCCGGAAAGAATGAACAAGGCATCTTCAAGAACCAATGCACTCCACAAGAAATTCTTCCGGAGCACCGCAACAATCTACAGGAACCTTGGCGCTCAAATAATGGCTACAAGACGAATTTCCAATGCAACCCATTGAAGACTCATATGGGATAATTGAAATTTAAGCTCACACTTGATCCTTTTCCAATTCGCTCTCGTGGGCCCCGGCTTCTGGGATACTCCGTAATTGGGGACCATCCCCCGACCGGCATTCTCGTTTCAACTTTGATGGAGTCGGCCCGTGCTGGCGACCGGGGGACGCAGGGTATGGGGGAATCTTCAGAGACCACAAAGGTAACCCTATGCTTATTTACTATGGATCTATAGGATGGGACACCAACAACTCTGCGGAGTTGGAGGGATTATGTGACGCACGCAGCAGTAGCGCTGGACTTTTCACTTTTTCATGAAACCCACAAAGGAATAATTTAAACCCAAAATATCTCTTTTAATTTTCTGTCGAACCCAATTCCTTTAATAAAATTAAAAGAAACCCATTAACAATCTTATAAAATATCGAACCCATTTATATGAGCGCTTTAACACTTTTCACAATGAAATCCATCGTTCGATGCGATAATAATCGCAATCGCACCTCCGATACAATATTACAACATATATATATCAATTACCGCTCCTCCGAAGCGATCGATCGGCGATTAATACCGGCCCACATTTGCATATGTTTATTGATTACCAAATGTTCCGATCCGATCTGATCGGAAATCGAAAATCGCAACCGCACCACCTTCCTTACTCACTAGAATTCTCGACATTCAAATCTAATCCGAAATCGCAGATTTAATATTGTTCGATTTACACAACGCGAGACCACCTCGACCCGATTCAATCTAACAAGAAATCGCAATGTAATTCAACTCCACTTTAAAAGGTCTCGGCGAAGCTCCTTAGACTATTGTATAAAGGCTTTTTCTAACTTACCAAATTTGACATCACCCGATTTACAACCAATTACAGTAATTCATACCATTTCCAATACAAACACGTATCAAAACCGCTAAATCATTTACGCGTACACCAATATTCAAGTTCCATCATTTCTCATTTGATTTGGGGCGTAATAAAATTGCGCTCATAATATACAAAACAACAAACAAGAACTCACTTTTCTTTAATTATTCCGTAATCAAATATTCAATACACACTCACACACTCATCAAATATGAAATCTCACTCCAAACTCAAATCCTCACACACACTCACTCTCGCTCGTAGCGATTTTCAAATTACTTTAACAATATCTAACAAACTCTCCTAATTTCCCCTAAAGATCTTAACAAAAATCTCCTATTTTCTCACTCTTGTCATAATCGTTTTTAACAAATCTTATCAATGACATCTTTAAATAAAACAAACAATATTTATTTCATTAACAAAATATTTATGAAGTCTATCCTTCCTTGCTAAAACCGAATTTGACCAAACAATCAATGAGTTTCACTGGTGGTTAGCCACAACATGTGGACAATCCTCCACATTGTCAAGCACCTGACATGCTCCCGCATCGTACCCTGGGGAAGAAAGATTTGTTCTTTAAACTTTCGTACCTATTTCGTATCTCTCGCACCACTGGGCCGTCGAACCAACCGGAATCTTCCAAAGGGTCGCTCCTTCCACTTGACAAGATACCTGAAATATGTTCCAGCTTCTAGTCTTTTTTGGATATCCTTTGATCCAAGATATCTTCCACTTCCTTCTTAGATGCTTTTGGTACCGTTCTCCCCACCCACAAATGCTTGAACTTCATCACTCGTAACTTCGCCTTTGCAACTTGGTCTCTCGCTTCTTTGAATGGATATAAATCGCAACATTAAAAATGGGGGATATTCCAATTCCTTTCCGCAACTCAATTTCATATGCATTGCTGAAAATTTCCTTTAATTTTACAAGGTCCTATTTTCTTCATTTTCAACATTATAAGTCTTTGTAGGAAATCTCTTTCCCTCAAATATGCCACATGACCAAATCTCCTACTTGAAATTATTTTTCTCTTTCTTTTCGCATCTCGCTCTCTCGCTCGTATCTCTTCGCTACTTTCCCGCAATTTATTTTTAACTTCTTCCCCGTAGCTTCGTACTTGTTCGAAGAAAATCTTCAACATTCTGCGCTTCCGGGCTTCTTGTTTCCCCAAGTCTCTTAACTCATATACTCCTTCCTTGATGCATTCCAAATACAATTTGAAATGGACTCATTCCGTTGCTTCTGGCTATGTGTCAGGTTAACCAGCTTGAGCTAATGCCAAATCCCACCGTTGGGATTCCGATGTACCAAAAATTCTTAATATATTCCCTCAAGCCTCGCTATCGTTTCCGCCTTTGTCCATCCGTCCGAGGATGGCACATCGAACCAAAACCGAGTTTAGTTCCCGCTCCAAAGTGTCCCTCCAAAAATGCCCCACAAATTTAGTATCCCGATCCGACAATGCTTACAGTAAACCATGCAATCTACAACTTCCGAAAAGAACAAATTCCACAGTGTGTGTTGCATCATTAGTCTTCTTACAAGCAATAAAATGAGCCATTTTAGAAAATTTGTTCACAAATAAATACAACAGAATCGTTTCCTCTTTGAGTTTTTTGCAAACCCAACAAAATCCATACTCACCGCATTCCATGCATTAATCCGGCATGGGCAATGGCTGATATAGACCGGTATTTTGACTCTTCCTTTGGCATACCGACATACTGTGATTTCTCAACAAACTTTTTAACACCGCTTGCATTTGTGTCAATAACAAAAGTTATTTCACCGAGTGAGTTTTATCTTGTCCAAAATGACCAGACAATCCTCCACCGTGTTTTCTTTAATGATGTTCTCTCTCATGGAACATTTAGGAATACATAATTTATTGCTTTTGTAAATAACAACACCCTTGAATAAAGTAATCCATCCATTGACTTCCTCGTTATGGCTCACCCAGACTCGCATCGTCGTGCAGATGTTCCCAGTAAATCCTCATCATCCCCGGTACATTTCTATCATTTCATATCAAAATCCCACAACACCCACTTTAAATTCTTGCAAAAGAAAAACTTCACCGTTTTAATGCATCCATTACTTTATTAGACTTACCACTTTTATGCTTTATTACAAAAGTGAAACTTCGCAAGAAATTCCACCCACTTACAAGAGTTTGATTTAGCTTTGGCTGATTATTAACAACCGTAAAGCATGGTTGCTCGAATATAAGATGAAATCCATCACAACAAGTAATGCTTCCACCTTTTTCAATGCCTAACAATAGCGTAAAATTATTTGTCATAGGAAGAATATTTTTTTCTTTGGCATCATTTAACTTCTCGCTGAACATGCGATCGGCCTTGCTCTTGACTTTAAAGACCGCACCAACTCGCTTCTCCACTTCGCATTAGTTTCCACTCGAAATACTTTTCTTTAAATTTGGCAATAATAGGCTTTTCTCGTTATCTTTTCAGCACCAATCTTATCACCGTTCGGTCTATCGAAATGGCCGATTGACCTCCTTGATTGCCTCAAGGATTGGTGCACAAACTTGACTAACCTTTATAAATTTCTGTGAGAACTAGCAAGTCCATGGAAACTTCTTACTCGAATACACTCCTCGGGAGTAGGCTAGTTTCCTCGATTGCGCCGTACCTTCTTCCGGATCCATTTTTAATCCTTCTCTGAAATCACAAATCCCAAGTATACCAGCCTCCTTTCATGAAACTACATTTCTTTAAATTAATTAGTATTTTTTCCTTCTCAGAAGCTTTTTAAGACTAACTTCAAAATGTTCCAAATGCTCTTCTTTACTTTTACCGAAAACTGTGAGACTGCCCATCTGCAAACAACAAATTTACTCTCGTATACTCCTTCAAGACCCTCGTTCATTAATCTCATGAATGTGATGGGCGCATTAGTGAGCCCAAAAGGCATCACTAACCACTCAGAGTCCATTATTTGTTTTGGAACGCTCGTCTTTCCATTCATTGCCTTTCCGAATCTCCGATCCGATGGATATCTCGCTTTTAAATCTATCTTTGTAAAATACCTGGATCCACTTAAATGTACCATTAAATCATTCATCCCGGGCAAAGGAAACTGTACCTCACCGTTATCCTTGTTGATAGCTCGAACCTGCACATGCGCCACTCTCCTCCTTTTTCTCGACTAAGCATCACAGCACAAAGACACGACTCGTACTTTTCGACCGGCCTCTTGTCCATCAAATTTCTTAACCTGGTTTTGCAATCTCTCGTTATTTCGAGGAGTTAATCTATATGCGCTTTATTAGGTAAACTTGCTCCCGGTATTAAGTCGACATGATAGACTTATGCTTCTAATTCCTATGGTAATTCATTCGCAATTCATCCACAATGATATCCATGCAACTATTTAACAAAGATTGAATTTTTAGCAAACTATTTAAATTTGTGGAGGTTAAATTACCTTTGGCCTTCCCACGATAGCTAAATGCACTTTTCGCTTATCCACTCCTTGTAGCAATTGCCACTTATCAAAGACAATATTACCTTTCTTCGTGCAAATTTCTCTTTATCGCATCATTCTCCACCGGGCACAACGCATGTTTAACTCCATCCTTTTCTATGGCAGTGTATGTATTTATTCTTCCATCATGAATCGCCTTCTACCAAATTGCCGTGTCCCCCAATAACACGTGGCATACATCCATGGGCATTATGTCACATAAAATCACATCTCGTATGTGCCAATCACATTTCCACATTACATTGTTCTCGTCACGATGACTTGATGACCCTTCTCCGAAGCCAAGATACTTTGTAAGTGCAGATGCTTTTCCTTATTAACCCAAGCTTTTCCACCATCTCCGTAGACACAAGATTACCGTACTCCCGCTATCAATTATAACCTTGCTAAACATTTACCCTTTGATTTGCATGTAGTCTTGAACAAATTCTTTCTTCTTTGCGCAGTTCTCCAATCTCCTTTCTTCGATCTCGACAGTTCTTCTACAAAGAATGATTCACCTTCCTTCGTGGTTCTTCCTTTTCTACAAGTCGAGGTGGTTCCGTCCGCTCACCCACATTTGCACTCCTATGGCTTGCCGATTTATTATGAGGACACCCAACACATGTCCCCATTCTCCACAAGTATAACACCTAACATCTCTTCCTCGCTTCTTCCGGGCGCGAATCTCCTCTACTAGATTCACCCATCCGTGGTGATCCGCTGCTTGAACTCTCGCTTCAACCCGATGTCGTGTTCCTCCGGATCTAGCTGATCCTCTACCTTTTGGTCGAGCTCTTTCCTCTATTTCTTTGACTTTGTTTCCGCGTATTTTCTCCTCCTCGCTTTCAAACTTGCTTGATAGGCATCCTCAACGGTTTTCAAACTTAACAGTTAACTCTTCATCTTCAATCTCATACCTTAGCCCATTAACATATCTCACGTTTTCTCCAAATCATCTTCTACATGTCCTCGTCCCGATGCTTAACCTCGTAAAATTCTTCGCATATTCTTTAACGTACATTCCTTTGCTTCGTATTTTGCATCTCTATTAAAAGATTCAAATGATAGTCTTTAGCAAAAACTTGGCTTTCACTTGCTTACCATTTTATCCCACTACTTGATCTTAGATTTCCCCTTTCTCGTTTCGATGTCCGTAACTCGTCCCACCAAATGGTCGTTGACCTTCAATCTAGTGACTCGCAAATTTACCCTTTACTTTCTTCAATCTCTTCATAATCGAAGTACCGATCTATGGATCTGATCCACTCCATGAGCTCCCGCATTCGTACCCTTCATACACAGGAATCTCCACTTTGGGTTTGCTTCCAACCTTCGCGCATCTTCATGAATTTAACATTTTCATTCTCTTCTTCTCGCTTCCACATCTTCTCGTATTCTTCTCGAAGAACTTTCGCCTCCTCATCAGCGCTCTTCTTAGGCTGCTTCCATTGTTTCCATTCGTTCACGCAACTTTCTCTCACTTCTTCTATCAGACTGCATTTTCTTATGGTCTCTTTAACAATTCTCCGACTAACTTTCCTTCATGGGCATCTTTTGCTGCAACACTGCCTCTTTTTTCTCTCCGACACTAAAAATTGACGCACGCAGCAAAGAGCGCCCGGACTTTTTTACTTTTTTCATGAAACCCACAAAGGAATAATTTAAACCCAAAATATCTTTTAATTTTCTCATTAAACCCACCTTTAATAAAATTAAAAGAAACCCATTAACAAATCTTATAAATATCGAACCTCATATGAGCGCTTTAACGCTTTTCACAATGAAATCCATTTGCTCGATGCGATAATAATAACCTCAATCGCCACCCCGATACAATATTACAACATATATATATCACTTACGCTCCTCCGAAGCGATCGATTGGCGATTAATTAATGTACCTACATTTGTATATGTTTATTGATTACCAAATGTTCCGATCCGATCCGATCGGAAATCGAAAATCGCAACTCATCCACCTTCCTTACTCACCTTTCCAATTCCGGCGACCGCTAAATCTAATCGGAAATCACATATTTAATATTGTTCGATTTCATACAACGCAAGACCACTTTCGGACCCGATTCAATCCAACAAGAAATTTCAATGTAATTCAACTCCAATTTTAAAAAGGTCCTACAAGTCTTTTTAGACCATTTCTACAAAGGCTTTTCAACTTTCACTGTTCTGACATCACCCGATTTACAACCAATTGCTGCATCCATACGATTTCCAATACAAGCACAACATCAAAAACCGGCTAAATCATTTACGCAGACATCAATATTCAAGTTCCATCATTTCATTTCATTTAAGTAATAAAATTGCGCTCATAATATGCAAACAACAAACAAATAACTCGCTTTTTCTCAATTATTCCAATCAAATATTCAATACACACCGTCACACTCATCAAATCTGAAATCTCACTCCAAACTCAAATCCTCACACACACTCTCCACTTTTACCCGTAGCGATTTTCACATTACTTCTAACAAACTCTCCTAATTTCCCTAAAGATCTTAACAAAATATCCTATTTTCTCACTTGTCATAATCGTTTAACAAATCTTATCACTAATATCTTAAATAAAATACCACATTTATTTCATTAACAAACTATTTATGAAGTCTATCCTTCTCGTTAAAACCGAATTTGACCAAACAGTCAATGAGTTTCACTGCGGTTAGGCACAACATGTAGACAATCCTCCACATTACTGGCTAATTCCGATGCTCCTGCATCATTATGGCGGGGGATGCAGCTAGCGCAACAACATAATTACTTCCCCATTGAAATTGAAGGTGACTCGCAAATTCTTATCAATATGGTCCATAAGCTTCTTATGGGCACTCCTCCCTCAAGAGTGGTATTAGTGGTGAGTTGGAGACACATGGCCCAGGCCCAGACTTATAGCAGATTGGATTCATTGGATGCAATAGTATAGAGCCATCTCCCTTAAGAATGTAAGAAGAAATAAGAATGTAAGAAGAACATGCAACAAGGTAGTGGAAATCTACTAGCAAATAAAGGAGTTACGAGCTCTCAAACTCTAACAGTAGGGCCCTCGATCTCGTGATAGCAAACTCTTTCAGGATTGCACTCGGTTGGTGCATCAAGAATTGCCAACAACACCCTGGATGTGGGTTGGTAATGCATGGCCCATGATAATATCGGCCCCTGCGGGACGATGCGTGGCAAGGCCACATGGCCTCTCGCAGGCTTCAGTTAAGGCGCCCCCGAGCTTTTATTACTCTAGGCCATCACCCTGTGCGGCATTTATGCCGTTGTGGAGGTCGAGGTCGCAAGCATTTCAAAATGCTGCCCTCCGGTTCATCGTCTCCACTCTTCGTCACTGCACCAGGGTTCTTTGTTCTGCCTCAGCTCCGTCTGGTGGTTTCCATGCCGATTCGGTTCTCGCCTGTTGGGTTTGGCTGTTCCCCGGAGGCTGAGATCCCCAGCTCACGCACCTCCCTCGGCAAGCGCTGTCATTTGGGCTGTTGTGTGGATTTTCTTCCTGGCTTTCACTTCTCGCATAGCCCTTTCTGCCCTCTGCAATTCGCCACCTCGCTTGAGCTCAATTGGCCTTCCCCATCCTTGTCACCTGTTGCCAATTCAGTCCATTCCCTCAGGCTTCGTGCTGACATGCCCCGGCTCAGACACCGTTTGAGATGTCGACGGGGCAGCACCAGAGCACGCCCCTCTGGCCGGCGTCGCTCCCTCTCCACCAACTCTTCGTCGTCTTCTCCTGAGCGCTTTCATGGCTGGTATCCCTCAACGCGCAGTGGGCGTGGGCATGGGCGTGGCCTCACTTCCTCCCCCAGACATGGTACCTCTGCTTCTCTGTCGCCTTCTCGCTCCCGTCCCGCAGCTTCTGCCTCCTTATACAGCCCGTCCACTGCCCTTTTTCATTTTCAGTGTAATACCAACTGCCCTCTGGTTATAGCGATTGTTACAGTCTCTTTCAAGGAAATTCTGGGGGCAATTCCCGACCCCTCCCCTCCCACGCATCCAGTTAACATGCCAGACCCCTCTGACCTTGTGCAGCCCCCTCAAACTGTGGACAAAGGTGCTTCTCTCAAAGCAGGCGATTGTAGCTCGAGCCTTCTTCAGGATAAAGGCAAGCAGGATGGCAGCAGCGAAGCAAGTGCAGCAGCAGCTCGAAGATGCCCAGTTCCAGATGATGATGATGGATATTGGTGCAGGATTGAAGAAGAACCCCCCTCAGAGGATTATGGTCTCTAGTGACGGTGGCATTGTCCAAGTAATTATGTTCAGTTTTTCTGTCATTTTTGCTGTTCTGGAATGTAATAGTTTTTGGTATGCTATAGCTGGTTTCCTCCATCGAGGCAGCTTACAAACATTTCATGGGTTGGTTTCCCCATGCGGGCAGCCCAATTTTTGTTATCTTGCTGAACATGTGAAGCCTCTGATGGCCTGCATCATTGAGGCCATGGACTAGATGTACTATATGTTTCATTAATGAATTACTCTTAGAAAAAAAAAAAACTTAAAATAAAATATAAATTCATAAATTCTTAATTATATAATATGCTATTAATTAAAATTTATATTATTTAAATTGTATAATAACATGTAATTAATATACTATATAAAAATAATATAATATAATATAATAAATATAATATATTATTTTATGTATGAATTTTATATTGCATATTAAAGCGATTTGGTTTATAACAATGGAAGAAATAATATATAATATAAAAATAAATATAATATATATTATGTAACATTTATATTATTTTTCATAATATTATATATAATAATATATAATATTAATATAATCATAATGAAATGAATTGAGTTGTATTTAAAATTACAGAAAAAATATTGAAATAGATTTAATTTGTATTTATAATTATAATATAAAATTTATATACATTGATTTTTTTCTTTATTTTTTTTTTGCGCCAAATTATGTTGAACCTAATATAATTTTTTTCAACATGCAAAACTAATATATCTTTTTTCATCATACAAAACTATTTTTTTTCTTTAATTTTAATATTTTTGTATTGCTATTAATATTATAATAATATTATTTATAGATTTGATTTATTCTAAAATTACAAGGTTACATTTTTATTTATTTTGATTTCATATATATAATATATATGTATAAATATTAACTTATAATTAATTTAAAATTGCAATATTAAATAAAATGAGATGAATATATAATTTAAAAATAAATATATGAAAATATACAAATATAATATTGATTGAAAAGTGTGTAAAGACATGAAGATTGTATAGGGATATGCATTGTTAATTTCAAAAAATATGAAGAAATAATAATAACGTTTTATTCAAAAAGTTTGAAATGACATTTATTATGAGTACTTTACTTTATGACTTAAAAAGTACTTATAGCACTACCATGGTTAACCATGAGTTTTTATCCACCATTGAGAATGTGACAAGTAAGTACCTTTAACTCAAGTAATGCCACCTCAACCATTAGGGATGATGTCATCCCCTAAAATGTGATTGGTTCTCATAAAGTGAATTTTGATTGTACATTTTCCTTGGGAGACCAGGAGACCCATTTTTAGACCTCAAAATTCCCTAATGCATTAACATATAATTGTAATATTTTCCCTTCTTTCCAACTTAGTCCATCCTTTAGAAAAATCCATTTTAATGAAGCGGTATATCCATAGTGATCCAAGCGATATTTGTTCACCAACAACTATTCCATTTTGGACTTATATATCTCAAAACTATGCTCATTGAATTTATGCATATATATCTTTAAACTACTCAACTATTTTATTACACCATAGGAATCATTTCGATATCTCCATTTAATGGGGTCTATCACATTTTGAGAAAAACACATTAGCCATAAAAGTTTCCCATTGAAACCAAAAGTAATTTGATACAAAACATAGGTTTTAACCTTATATAGTTAATTATTTCAAATAGATTCTTAATAAAATGAAAAATATTCAATGTAAAACACATGCACATTAACATATAATTGTGATATTTTCCCTTCTTTCCAACTTAGGCCATCGTTCTAGAAAAATCCTTTTTAGTGAAGTAGATATATCCATAATGATCCACTGATATTTGTTGACCAACAACTATTCCATTTTGGACTTATATATCTCAAAACTATGCTCATTGAATTTATGTATCTATGTCTTTAAACTACTCAACTATTTTATTAAACCATGGGAATCATTTCGATATTTCTCCCATTTTAATGGGGTCTATCACATTTCGAGAAAAACACATTAACCATAAAAGTTTCCCATTGAAACCAAAATTGATGTGATACAAAACATAGGTTTTAACCTTATATAGTTAATTGTTTCAAATAGATCCTTAATAAAATGAAAACTATTCAATGTTAAACACATGCAAGAACACATAATTGTGATATTTTCCCTTCTTTCCAACTTAGTGGACATTCTTCTAGAAAAATCCATTTTAATGAAACAGATATATCCATAGTGATCCACTGTTATTTGTTCACCAAAAACTATTCTATTTTGGACTTATATATCTCAAAACTATGCTAATTGAATTTATACATCTATATCCTTAAAGTACTCAACTGTTTTATTGCACCATAGGAATCATTTTGATATATCACCCATTTTAATGGGGTCTATCATATTTCAAGAAAAACACATTAGCCATAAAATTTTCTCATTGAAACCAAAAGTAATTTGCTACAAAACATAGTTTTTAACCTTATATTGTTAATTGTTTCAAATAGATTCTTAATAAAATGAAAAATATTCAATTCAAAAAACATGCACATTAACATATAATTGTAATATTTTCCATTCTTTCCAACTTAGTCAATCCTTCTAGAAAAATCCCTTTTAATGAAGCAGATATATCCATAGTGATCCACTAATATTTGTTCACCAAAAACTATTCCATTTCGGACTTATATATCTCAAAACTATGCTCACTGAATTTATGCATCTATATATTTAAACTACTCAACTATTTTATTACACCATAGGAATTATTTCGATATATATCCCACTTTAACGGGGTCTATCACATTTCAAGAAAAAAACACTAGCCATCAAAGTTTCCCACTGAAACCAAAAGTGATTTGATACAAAACATAGGTTCTAACCATATATAGTTAATTGTTTCAAATATATTCTTAATAAAATGAAAAATATTCAATGTAAAACACATACATTAACATATAATTGTTATATTTTCCCTTATTTCCAACTTAGTGGACATCCTTCTAGAAAATCCCTTTTAATGAAGCAGATATATCCATGGTGATTCACTGATATTTTTTCACCAACAACTATTCCATTTTGGAATTATATATCTCAAAACTATGCTCATTAAATTTATGTAACTATATCTTTAAACTACTCAACTATTTTATTTCACCATAGGAATCAATTTGATATATCTCCCATTTTAATGGGGTCTATCACATTTCGAGAAAAACACATTAGCCATAAAATTTTCTCATTGAAACCAAAAGTAATTCGATACAAAACATAGGTTTTAACCTTATATAGTTAATTGTTTCAAATAGATTCTTAATAAAATGAAAAATATTCAATGTAAAACACATGCATTAACATATAAATGTGATATTTTCCCTTCTTTCAAACTTAGTCCATTCTTCTAAAAAAATACCTTTTAATGAAGCAGATATATCCATAGTGATCCACTGATATTTGTTCACCAAAAACTATTCTATTTTTGACTTATCTATCTCAAAACTATGCTCATTGAATTTATACATCTATATATTTAAGCTACTCAACTATTTTATTACACCATAGGAATCATTTGTATATATCTCCAATTTTAATTGGGTCTATCAAATTTGGAGAAAAACACATTAAGCCATAAAAGTTTCCCATTGAAACCAAAAGTAATTTGATACAAAACATAGGTTTTAACCTTATATAGTTAATTTTTTCAAATATATTCTTAATAAAATGAAAAATTTTCAATGTAAAACACATGAATTAACATATAATTTACTCGAGAAACCCAAACGAGAAGATCATTTTTTTTATTAGTATATTAATTTTTAGACCATCAGACACACACACACACATGTATGTATGTATATATGTATATATCCCATGACAAATATAAACTACCAATCCATTACCTTGGATCAGATAAAAATTTAGTTCTTTGATTAAAACTATATAACCATGGGGTGAAGTACCATGCAATAGAAAAATGCTAAAATAAAAAACGATGTGACGAAAACCATCATAAAGGGATAATTTTGTTTTCCCAAAAACATTTTGCTGGGGCACTACCCTTGAACACCTATGTGTGGGTAATTTTTCGTCTATATGAAACCCTAAATTGGGGGTTCTTTCCTTCCATTTGATTCCCACCACTATGCTTAGAAAAATATAGTGCATGGGGGTATGCACATAAAGAATATAAAACATACCAAACATCCAATAATTCTCCTTAATGTGACCATCAATGTTGCAATGGTTAGAATTATTTCTACTACCCTTGCATGGATGTTTAGTTGCTATTTTATTCTTATCCTCCCATTTCCACTTCTTATTCCCCTCCTTCAAAGCTTCTTGGTGCTATTTTTTCTTCAAACCTCTTAACTTCTCTTTATTTTGGCCTATGGTTTCTAGATAATGTGCGTATACACATGGCTCATACATTATCCTTAGCTTGGAAAGAATCACTTGTTTTTGTATATGGTTATATAGACCCGACATATACTTAAGGAGTACATTTGGGCTCTTGGGAAAATATCCAATAATATGACCATATTTTTGAACTTAGTACACTCTTATACACCCTTATGTCTACGTAAAGTAGTGTGAGTGATTCCAAGAATCCTCTACACACTTCATAGGGTATAATTGGGAAAGGTAGTGTTAACTTCTACAAGTTCTATAGCCAGAGTCTGTAAAGGGTCTAGTAACCTCTGGATATCATATTTTATGAAAGGTGACATATCCAGTAAATGTCCCTATAGTTAATCTCTGGAATATATCTAAATAGAAATTCTTCATTTTAATATCCATAAACCACAACCACTTTAAGGAAAATTGTGTACATGTTTCATTTCTCCCATAAATTGTTAGGCAAAGTTTTTAAAGCATACATGTCATGTTGGCTTTCTCCCATTAAATTTAAAGCATGTCTTTTGTAAGTGCATAAAATAATTTTTCAAACCATGTAAATGTAATTTCTCCCACAGACTAAAGCCTTTCTCTCATTAAATCAAGACAAACATTAAGGCCTAAAAATTGAACCTAAAGTGGCAGAACTCTCATAGGATTTTGAACTTCCATAGGATTTTAGTCTATATTCATATTTTCTCAAAGGTGACATATCTAGTAAATGCCCCTACAATCAATCTCTGGAACATATCTAAATAGAAGTTATTCCTTTTAATATCCATAAACCACTACCACTCTAAGGAAAACCTTGTACATGTGTCATTTCTCCCTTCTCCCATAGACATTTAGGCAAACTTTAAGGCATGTGTCATTTCTATTTCATGTCTCCCACAAACTCATAAAGGTGTGACTTTTGACATAACTAGTTGTTTTAGTAAGTGCAGAAAATAATTTTGAAAACCATGTAAATGTTATTTCTCCCACAAACTAAAGGCTTCCTCCCATTAATTCAAGGCAAACTTTAAGGCCTAAAAACTAAACCTAAAGTGGTTGATCTCTCATAAGATAGTATTCCCCAAACTCAAGGCTTTCCCCCATTAATTCAAAGCAAACTTTCAGGCCTAAAAACTGAACGTTGTTTTAGTAAGTGCATAAAATAATTTTGCAAACCATGTAAATATCATTTCTCTCACAAACTAAAGGCTTCCTCCCATTAATTCAAGGAAAAATTTAAGGAATAAAAATTGAACCTAAAGTGGTTGGACTCTTATAGGATAGTATCCCCAAACTCAAGGCTTTCCCCCATTAATTCAAGCCAAAACTTAAGTCCTAAAAGCTGAACCTAAAGTGGTTGAACTTCCATAGGATTTTAGTTTGTTGGTTGAGTCTTAACTTCTAAAATTTCCAAAGCAATCTGTAAAGGGCTAGGTAGCCTCTGGATCTCATCCTTTCAAAAGGCATGTTATTGAACTAGATGTGATTTATGCCATAAAGTTTAAAGAAAACTTTCAAGCAAACCATGCATGAACCATGTATATGTGTCATAAATCTCCCTTAAACTCTAGGCAATGCAATATTTAACGCATATCATTTATAGATGTGAATTATACCATAAAATTTAAGTTGAACTTTAAGATAAACCATGCACATGGCATTTATCTCATGCAAATGTGTCATTTCTCCCATGCATTTGCAATAAATGTCAATTTAATATATTTTTATTGAATTTTTTTTTTCAAAGATAAAAAAATCCATTAAATATGGTTGAAAATTGGAAATTATGCATAGATGTTTCTTGCTATCCAAATCCAGGGAAAAAAATGATTACATATGTTCTTTCCAATATTGCGATTAGCAAAGTCGTCCAAAGGAAAATGAATGTACCGGGAAGAACAACAAATAACGAGGCATATTATATCGCATTGATAGAAGGCTTGGGAACAATAATGGAGTATGGATCAAATGGAATTGTAGTTTTCACCAATTCTGAACTTGTGTGCAACCAGATGAATTGTGTGTACCAAGTTAAGAAGGAGAGGCTAAAAGAACTGCATGGAATAACAAACAATATTGTTAACCAATTTAAATTTTTCAGTATAAGACATTGTACAAATGTGAATAATAAGTCTACTAATCTATTGTGTGGGGCAATTCCAATTCAGGATTCATCTATCAAAGATGAATTACAAGGCAATGCTAATGAAAGATTCATCTCTCAATTATGAATTAGTTTTGAGATGCTCTTCTTCAAAAATTCAAGATTCATCTCTCAAAGATGAATTAGTGTTGAGACGCTCTCCTTAAAAATTTATTGATGGACATTGTAACATATCTTTGATATGTGTGCATTTTGTACTTATAAATGCGTCTTTGTTAATGACCATGTGCTTTTTTCAATTATATACCAAGTGTGCTCTCACCACACCATGTAAATCACAACTTGGTCAATTTCACATTTGCAACAAGTGGTGAACTTCACATTTTTATAAAATTAAAATGCGGGGACTTCAACAAATTTTTGTTTAAATGGAGTTTCACGCTTGTTTTTTAATGACCACATCTTTTTTTCAATTTTATACCAAGTGTGCTCCCACCATGTAAAGTTAAATTTGGTGAACTTAACATTTTTATATATTTTTTTGCTTAAATTGAGATCAATTAGTGCTTTGAAATTTGTGTTTTACATAATTTTTGTACACTAAATTACATTATATATATCATGGAGGATGAACAACGAATATCAAAAAAAATCCCATATCTCTACGAGAGAGGGGGATCAAGGATCGAGGGGTGTTCATGGTATTTAAATATAATCTTAAATCTCCATACATATACAAACATGTGTGTACATATGGAATTGATCTTTTTATCAATTTTGTGAGTTAAATTAGTTGTTAATAAGTTTCATTTTTTATTTTTTAGGAGCCAAGGGGAGAAGGGTGTCTACTCCATCAATGGAGCATGCCCATGGTTCATGCAATCATGGTATGTTTCATGCAATTTAATCAATGAATATGTACATGTATTTATATGTATGAATGTATTTTTGAATTGATTATCAATTCATATTTGTTTATGAAGCTTCTCTCTCGTCTCCTGAGGTTGGTAGTGGTTCAGATTCCCTTAGAGGGCCATCAATAAGTGCTGGGGGGTTGCATGAAGGTGGTGATATGTATTCCCCTAGACGAAAATCAACATATGTTCGTGTTAGTTCTCAATCAATCGGTGGTCATGTTGGTTCTCAGCAGGGTCGTTCTGGTTCTCAATAGTCTCAAGGTAGGCAAGATGCTAGCCAACAACTTCGAGGTGGCCATGAATTTGAATATTTTTCATTCAATTTGTACAAATTTGTTTACATGTGTTTTTTTAATATACAAAATTTTATATATTGATGCAGAGGAAAAAAATGTTGCTCTAAATTTTGCTCAGAAAATGCACAGGGTAGAACGCGTCATTCAAGAGGAAGGTTGTCCACCAACCACAACTTATCTGGAAAAAATTTCTGATATACCTTTGGAAACAATCATGCAGCAATGCACCTTAGAAAGGTGTCAACATCTTCATGCAAAATTATAGAGGGATCTCATGGCTTTGACTATACCTGCTGAGAGTCGACAAATCTTGGAAATTGCTACACACTCTTTAGGCGAACTAATAGATGTGTACCAAAAGCTTGAGAAAACCACTGATACTTTTGTAGAATTCATGAGAAAAATAAATGAAACAGTGATGGATCTCGATAAATGGGATGTTGTTAAACAAAGAGTTGCAACAGAAATGGCCAAGTCTATGTTTAATTTCAAAGAAGGGCTGAAAATAAAGATGTGGAAGGTGAATATTTCAAGCACCCTAATATAGCTCACTATTTTTATGATAGACACCTTGTGGCCTATGCAAGAATCCCGTGGAACGACGAGGTTCCGATTTATTTTGCAAAATTATTTTATGCAAATTTATTTTTGTAAATGAAACCCAATTACAAAGACTGACCCCTCTGAATTTTTTGGTCCTGGGAAAGGTCGATTGTGTGACCTTAGGGGCACTAGGCGTGATTCTGAGCTACCTCGCCCTGAGCCACCATTGGTTAGTCAACCTTTTTGTGTTGAAAATTTGCAGTCAGAGATGGAAGCCACTTCTAAAATTAGTCGAGAAGCAAGGGATGTCATCATTGACAATGTTCACAGTGGATTGGGTGGAGTCAATGTTTGTCTGAATCAACAAAGAGCACATGAAAATGCACGCACTAATTTTGTGTATTATACAGATGAAGATATTGACAACATGAGTGTTGAATATCTCAAAACATATGCAAAGAATTGTCGCAATGGTTGGCAAGACCTAATTTTTCATGAGGAATAGGGCATGGGAACGGTATGTGTTAATGGTTAGGGTTAAATTATTTTAACACATGTACAATTTTTAATAAATACATATATACATAGATTTGTTTGTATACATTAATCTAACAAAAATGTATCATTATATGTTAACACCATTTGTAGTTGTCACGCTTGATGAATGAAGAAAATGTTAGTATCATGGTTAGAGCCTCTGGTTCAAACAATCGAGATGAGTCTCACCATCAATAATACAATCAATATGGTTCTCATCATCAAGATATGTTGGCAAATGTTAGTGTTTTTTAAGTGAACATGATCATGTACAGTTACTTTTTATCTATTATTATATATATCGAAAAATGATGAGATATTTTTAAAATAAATAATTGTTCACACATGTACATGTACATATATATAATAAAATGTTTTAACAGATTCTAATTTCGTCCGATGTTTTTGGGAGGGCGTTACCTTCTTCTTCTTTAGGAGATGTACCTTCTACTTCCTTAGGAGATGTGCCAAATCCACAATCACAAGTATGGACAATTTTTCACCTTTAAAATTTATGTTTTTAAGTTATATATTCCACCTCAAAAATTTCCATTAAAAAATGAGATATATGTATACCTTCAGTTATTTTAAATATTTTGAATTTTAGGTTTTTGGAGATTTTCTTTCTGAACCACTTTTAGGAGATGTGCCAAATCCACCAACACAAGTATTCAAATTTTCACTTAAATCTCTCTCTCTCTCTCTCTCTCTCTCTCTCTCTCTCTCTCTCTATATATATATATATATATATATATGTTTTATTTTATAATTTATAAATTGAAGTTTAAAAGTTTTATTATAAATTGAGATCTAGAGATTTTGAGTTACTTTAATTTTTTTGAATTTTAAGTTTTTGGAGATTTTCTTTTGGAGCCTCTCTTAGGAGATGTGCCAAATCCAACAGTAGAAGTATTAAATTTTTCACTTAAATATATGTTTTTAAGTTATAATTTATAGATTGAAGTTTAAAAGTTTTATTATAAATTGAGATCTTGATCTTGAGTTATTTTATACTTCTAATTTTTTTGAATTTTAGGTTTCTATAGAGGATTTCTTTTCTCCACGGACTCTAGCGATGGAGATAGGAACATCCACACCATTTCAACCATTTGAACAAGTTGTCTAATTTTTTTTAATATTATTGAAAATAAGTTTATATATATGCATTTTCATTTGAATTTTTTTAATATATATAATTTTACATGTATATTGTACAATTTACTGTTGGAGATGTTCCTGTGGAGGAAGTTGTAGTGGGCGACCAACAAATGGAGAGGGAACCTAATGAGGTATTGCATGATTTTTTTTTACATTTTGTTTTTTACATGAAGTTCAATATATTCTCACTCAATTTTAAAACATCAAATTTTAATGTTTGTACACATTGTGTACAAGTTCCCCATGCTTCGCGAGATAGCTCGAGGATAGAGACATTGTAGGGAAATACACTACATCCATCTAAATTTGATGGATGATGCACATGCACACGTGCAACATTATATTTTCAATAGATTTAGTCATAAATTTATTTTTTTATATATCTAGTCTTGTCTAGATGCAGTCATATATAACTTGATACTTGATACTTGTGAGATCTACAAATTTTGGACACATTTTATGTGGACTACATTTGGTACATGTGAATGTGATATATAATGTTTTTAAAACTTAAGTTTTGGATGGTTGAACTACATTGGCCTGTGAAGTAATGTTACAGTGTTATATATAATTTGTTTTGTTTTTAAAACTCAAATTTTGGATGGTTGAACTACATTTGGCATGTGACGTGAAGTAATGTTTTGATCTATATTAATGTTTTTGTTTTTAAAACTCAAATTTTGGATGGTTGAACTACATTTGGCATGTGACGTGAAGTAATGTTTTGATCTATATTAATGTTTTTCTTTTGAAAAACTCGAGTTTTGGATGGTTGAACTACATTTGGCATGTGAAGCAATGTTGTGTTATAATTTGTTTTGTTTTTAAAACTTAGGCTTTTAATGGTTGAACTACATTTGGCATGTGAAGTAATGTTGTGATCTATATTAATGTTTTTCTTTTGAACTACATTTTCCATGTGAAGTAATGTTGTGTTATAATTTTTTTTGTTTTTAAAACTTAAGTTTTGTATGGTTGATCTACATTTGGCATGTGAAGTAACGTTCTGATCTATAATTTTTTGTTAAATTAAAACTTGAGTTTTGGATGGTTGATCTACATTTGGCATCTAATATAATGTTAAATGTTTTTCTTGGATAGTTAAACTACAATTGGCATGGCATGCGAAATAATTTTGTTATATAATCAAAAAGATTTTAAAACTCAAGTTTTGGATGGTTGAAATACATTTGGCATGTGATTATGATATTATGTTTTGTTTTTAAAATTCAAGTTGTCATTTTCCATACAAAAAAATAAAATCACATGAATATATTTACATGTAGAAATGATTTTACACATGTTGGAATATATATGTTAAAATGATTCAAGTACAATATATATATATATATATATATATATATATATATATAAACAATCATAAGATTCTAGGTCTTGTTAGATGCGACAAACAATCATAAAATTTTAAAAATGCATTCTATAATGTATATATATCCAGTACGTGCCACATTTTTCATCAATGCATGTATACAAAAGCTACTTTCAGTTAATTCCATTATAGAACATATATCTATATATATATCCAGTACGTGCCACATTTTTCATCAATGCATGTATACAAAAGCTACTTTCAGTTAATTCCATTATAGAACATATATATCCAGTATGTGAAACATTTTTCATCAACGCACATAGAAAAGCTACTTGAATAGTTAATTGCATTCTAGAACATATATATCTAGTGCTTGCAACATTTTTCATTAATGCACATAGAAAAGCTACTTTCAGTTTTAATTGCATTCTAAAACACACACACACACACACACACACACACACACACACATATATATATATCCAATACTTCTAGAACATATATATCTAGTACTTGCAACATTTTTCAACAATGCACATAGAAAAGATACTTTCAGTGAATTTCATTCTAGAACATATATATATATATATATATATATATATATATATATATATATATATATATATATATATATATATATATATATGTATATATATATATATATATATATATATATATATATATATATCCAATACATGCAACATTTTTAATCAATGCATGCATAGAAAATCTACTTTCAGTTGATACTAGTGTGCATGTACCAAAACAATGTACATGTGAAAACAATTGCACATATAACATAACAAGGAAGCTCAATTTTTAGTTGAGTTCTGGAAGTTCTAAAACATGAATCCAAAGAGAAGAAATTGTTGGGCAGTTCAATAAAAAAAATTCCAATGGAATGCCATCTTCAATGATTCGTTCATGATTGGATTTTGACATTTTCCATTTCTTAATTTTTCGTTTTTTTCTTTGATTGAACCTCTATCAACTTTATGCTTGCTGCACACACCAAGTGACTATATTGACAACTTATGACATCAAGTTCATAGTCTTCAAAGTAAACAAAATCCCCACTTTAATTAGTTTGTCTGAAAAAATAACCTTTCAGTATAATAGATCCTCTTTCATATGGAAACCCATGATCATTATATTTTTCTAATAATTTCATTTTTCGTTCAGTGCAACGCATCAAATAATAATTCACATTTTCATCATTGTCGGTTGGTGCAATTACAACAAAAACATCTCCTGCATAATAAAACAAACTTAACAAACTTATGTATTTAAATTTATTTCTAGATCTCTATCATTTGAAAGCAATTCAAATGTTACATTCTCTAACATGATCAGAAAATCAATCACCATCAGATGATATTGTAGTCTCCTCTGATTGCATTTCTTCAAACATTGCAACGGACATTTTCCCCTTTATATTTAGCTCTGTATGTTTCCAATCTTTTACATACATTTTGTTTTCACAAACGTCATTGGATTCTATGTTGTCTATGTAAACATGAAAAAAAGAGAATATTTTATTTTATCCAATGCAAACACATTTGTGGACAACTTTGTTTTAAGTGAATGAAATTTTTGAGTCCCTTTTATTGTTTCAATGTCATTTCCAATTGATCTATCTACATCTTCGATCCCAATATGAAAAAAAAAACTATATATGGAAAATTCAATGAAGAATGTAAATATGATATCAAAATACCATCAAAGATAATCATTGTGATAAATGTACGCTGTTTAAAATTAGATATCCAATAAAAATTAAATTGAACGTACCTTTGCACTTCCCTTGATTGGTTAGTCTTATGGCTTAGAGCAACGATGCACCATTGAACAACTTCTTTAGCATCCACAAGTCAATTTGCAGAGGGGTTCATTTGATATCTTCGAAGTTCTCGTTTTATGCATGCCCCTACACCATCATGTTCTCATTTTCCATGGCCAATCTCAAAGAAATTCCAACAATGTTTAATGCAGGTTTTCTTATGAAGACAACACAGCCAAAAAAATGATCATGAATATTTGAATTGACCTGTGCATCCATCTGACCATATCCAATGTTAATTGAATTTTATTTCACAACTTTTCAAGGAGTCATAGATCTTTCCAAAACAGTGTTGTACAAAATATGTATCATGTGTACAATCGTCATTGATATAAAGTGATATTCTTTAATAACATGTTGATTTTCACTGGTGCTTTCTATAAGATCGAAATTTTGTTTAGCATGTCTATATAGAATATGGACTAGCACAAAGACTTGGTCATAATGATAGTATTCACTATGAATTTCTTTTTGTAGAACAAATGTGTAGTTTTCTGCAAAATCAATTACTGAAAAAATGGTCCCTGGTGGAAAAACTTCACGGGATTTTTTGAATTGCAAGTCTTTCCATCGAGCTCTATGGGAGTGCTTGGTGTATTTATAAATTTCTGCCTCAAACTTTCTAAAAAAATCTATCACAAAAATTTCTTCTTCTTGTAATTCAATTCTTTTAGCCCTATTTGAACCTTGAATCGATGTATGGATATATTCATATCTCTTCCATTTCACTTTCATGTTGGACAACGATTGATCATTTATATCAATACGATATTTGTTTTGAAATTTAGTCAAATTTCCACAATCATCGCATTTTTTATCACCAACACATTTCTTTTCGTAGAATAATTCATCGCTTTCTCTTTCACATAGAATTTGAGATATGAAATCACGGATAGTGGAAGGAGGAGGTCGATCTTTCCAAAATGTTCTACCAAAATTAAGGAATGTGTCATAATATAACTCAAATTCCACATGATAACGACAACAACAAGTGTCGCGTATGGTGATAGGTTTTACATACCATGGTTTTTGTTGAACAAAAGCACTGATTGAGACATGAATTTCACGATTCTCTTCTTTGAACTTGTTGAAAAACTCTATCTGAGTGGTTTCCAAGAATTTTTTTCATGCTATTCTTCTTCCCATCACATCCCTTGCATTTGGAGAAACACGTGAATTTTTCTTCCAATATTCAAATATTGCTTTTTTAGCATTTTCTCCAAGTCTATCTTTGTATGGTTGCTTACAAATAGCTCTCCAACAAGCAAGTTCATCATTTACATCTATTTACAACCGAAATTTCCGATGTTTGTGCAAAGTTTTTCGTGAGGTTCCTAATGCTCGTGCCATAGATTTTACCAAGCGATTCCCTTTAGTACTTTATGAAACCACTGCCATATGTATTGATCTATGTACATCTGAAACATTTTTCTGTCTAGATCTTCTAATTGAATTTATAGCACTATTTATATTTTGTGTCACATTTTCCTTCATTTTTTTTTATCTTTTGTTGATTTTCGAATACCCAATAAAGTTGTAGCTTCTTTTAATTTCCTTAATGATAGGAGACCTTTCAACATTTGGGATTGAATTGTCACATTTCCCTTTATGAAGTACGTATCAAAAATGTGTTTAACACGATATCTTATAACATGGCCAGATTTTTTATCTCCATATGTGTGAGTGTCAACATTTTCTAACATCTCATCATTGACATTGATTTCAACTGTACATATTTGAATTAATAGTACATAATAAGTTTACATATTCAATAAATAGCTAAATTAATAAATATGTATAGTTTCAATAATATGTGCATGTGTTCAATATATATATATATATACATGCCTTGTGATTCAATTTCTTCAATTGAATTTTTTTCAACATTTTCACCATATTCAATCATTGGTTCAATATGTCTTTCACTTTCTCTTTCAAAATTTTGTATCTCATCACCAATGTTTTGAGGGATATCTCTCTCTGTTTACATTGCAAAATATTTTTCAAACTAGTTCATCAAATAAAAATTAAGCTTCACATTTTACGCTAGGAAAATTTTAAATATCAAATTCATAATATTTACATTTACATACCTGCTTCAACTTCTAGTTGAGGTTGATTTTACCTTTCAATATTTGAGAGTGCTTCTCTCTTTCTTTTGCAAGATTCTCTCGTCTCTTCTCTACGTTCCTTAGGGTCTCTTTTTTTATCATATTTTCTCATGCAATTCCTTCGATTTCCCATGATAATAGAGTATGAAGTTCAAAAAATTTCCTTCAAAAATTTAGACAAAAACTCAATTAAAAAAAACATTACAATAGATTTAATTTTATTTTTTTAAAACTCGTTTTAAAAATTTTGCAAAAAATACATACTTCAATCCAAATGTCTTATAAAAATGAAACAAATCTCAAAATATTTCCTTCCAAGTCCTGCAAAAAAATTTCATTTAAAAAGTTAGACAAAAACTCATTTTAAAAACTCATTATAAAATATTTACTTCAACCCAAAACACGTACTCTAAGAAAATGTCACTGCAAAAAATACCTCCAAAAAGTGTCCATTGAAAATTAATTCCAACTTATTAAAAAATGTTAGTTTAAAAAATACTTCAAAAAAGTCTATAAAAAAATATCACTTTAAAAAATACCTCCAAAAAATGTTCTTTGAATATTAAGCTTAAAATGAGTCCTTTCGAAATTAAGCCTAAAAAGAGTCCTTTGAAAATTAAGCCCAAAGCCTCTAAAAACAAAATACCTTCAAAAAAAATGAAGCCCAAAAAACATCAAAAAAAAGTATCACATACCTCCAAGAACTGTCCTTTGAATGTAATGTCCTTTGAATATACCTCCAAGAAAAGTCCTTAAACCCAAAACAATCCTTTGCAAAAATATCCTTTGAATGAACCTCCAAGAAAAGCCCTTAAACCCAAAACAATTATTTGCAAAATCAAACCAGGACTTTTTCAAAATCAGACCAAATGTGCGAAATTATGTGAAAATAATGAATGCTTTTACCTCAATTTATATTGCCGCGAAATGTTTTTTTGGAGGGGTTTCGTTGTATTTTCTAGCTGACGGAAAGTCGGGTAAAATTTCGATTGAACTTTATAAAAATTTCGTCCGAACTTTTATGTCGTTAGACTTGACGAGCCATCGATGCAAAAAACAATTTGGCCGAACTTTTTTTAAGAGTTCGGCTGAACTAACACGTCTGCAATTACACAAAACCAAGCTCTCAATACATATCTTCAACTTCGGACTGATTAAAATCCATGAAACATTCTGAATTTACTATCGGAACCAAGAAAAACATTTTCAGAATTCAGTGTACTTTCAAGAAATATAACTTTTATGAAATTTCATAAATATTTACTAATTTTAATTAATTTTATAATAAAACAGGTGCAAACAATTTCTGAAGGTCATTATGATTCAGTGAAATCATAATTCTGTATATTCCAAAATACATTGTAAAAAAGTGAAAAATTATGGTGCATTACATTGGTCCATCGTCTGTAATGGGTAGTTTTTATATTTTTAGTTTATAGCTTACACGTTAAGAAATTTCGTGCATCGCAAAACATATTCAAAATATGCAATTATTTCATATTGGATCAGTTCAAAAAAATCTAGTAATTTTGATATGCATCAGTTGGCTTTTGTAAATATAATGAAACTGATGTAGACTCTGTCTAGATTGTTGTAACACATTTTGTTTCTCAAAAACATAAAGTTTCAAAAAATACAACAATGCGTATTAACATGATTTCTTGTGAATCCTTTGATTGTTAAAAAGCACAACACTCAAAGAAACATTAAGTTGAAATATCAAATGTATATAAAAAATTTCCAAAAAATAAGTAATGGAAAGCTAATAAAATTTCTGACAACTTTTATTTTTATTGCAAAGTGAAATTCTAAACAGAAAAATTGTTTTGGCTTGCAGAAAGTTGAAGAACAAGAAAAATGGAAATTTTTTTCTCAAAAAAAGTCAAAAAGTGTAACCCAACTTCACATTCAATTGGTGCCAAATAATCTTGATAGACTTCGAGCTATTTTTAGACCCTTCTAAATGTACAGAGATAGCAAACAATAATTTGTTAGCTACATTCATAATGTATTAACAATGGAAAAGGTAGAAGATTGTCAGTTGTTAAGGTTAAGTTCTCTTCCTTTAATTGGGGTTAGATACTAGGGCCAAGCTCGACAGGCAATAACTGTTGGAGTATTCTCGGGAAACTACCGGAAAACTTGACAAATGCATTTGTGTGAACAACCAACACTTGAATACATAAGGGGAATGTAGGAAAAAAATTTAAACAAAATAACTTAATTCATCTCATTAAATGTACAAATAAACATTTTTTACACGTGTCAAATATAACTCAATGAAACAATGTTAGATCCAAGACCTTTGTGATCCATAATTTCTATAAATTTCCTACAAATCAGCCGTGAGGAAGGATGATGATAGAGGGAAGAGGCTCAAGAAATTGTTCCCATATCTCCATAGTCCATAGACGAATCCTCGCCAAATTTTATTTGCGACCCCTCACATGTCCAACCAAAACACGATCCACAGTGTCGAGTACCTCTTCCATTCTGAGGTTGTCTCCAAAAGATATATCGATGCCCTTATTTTTGGCTTTGACGCACCTGTTTCGCCTAAGGCCAATTCAGTGTGCACCTTGAGAGGGAGAGTCAGGTTCGAGCTCAGTAACTGAATCCTTAGAAGGCCCTGGTTCATTCAATGGCAGAGTCATGGAACCAGTTCCGGCAAGAAACCCCAACGAGGGTGGGCATGAGGCTGACCACGTCAGATCATGGAGAAAGAAGCCCTCCAAAGGGATTTATGCGATTCCCATGGGAAGTGTAATCAGGGGAGCATGGTTGGAGGTACTTTACCCAGGGGGGGGGATGTAGACGACTGAAGACAGGTGGTGATGAAATGGATGGATATTAGAGATAGAGGGTGCTGGGGAGCCGGAGAGGTCTCGGAGAAGGGCGAAATGTGCTCAAATAGTGCAAAAGGAGGGGATTCCAAGGTTAGAGGGTATTCTAGGCCGGGAGAACCGATAACTGGGAGGTGTGGCCATGTGGAAACCCTAGGTCCACTTGTCGGGGGAGATAGGGATTTATGTGCCAGTGAAATAGTAGATGGAGGAATGTGCGGTGAGGATGTGGTCCATATCGACAACCCCTACAAAGGATCCAATGTGTAATCAATGAGATCTTCTTCCATGGTAGTGGTTAGGGTAGAAGGCAGTAGAGGTAACAGAGAAATTGTGACAGAGTCCAAATAAGGTGTGGTTACGATGTGATGACCATAGTGCAACGGAATGGGAAGAGGCATGGCTGCAGCAGATACGATAAAATCTACCCTAACCATATGCAGTCAGAGAAGGCCGTGGTATAGACCGCACAACTGCATAATCCTGCAGAGCACTCACCAAGAATATTAATTTTATAATTAATATTATATCTATACTAATAATTTCAAGTTTTTTAGCTACATTTACTAATATGGTTCGGATGATAATATTAACAATTCCTAGGGTTTATTAATCCTTGGGGTTTAAAATATTAATTCTTGAGTTTATAAATCACTTGTATTTTTAATATTGATCACTTGGATTTGTTTATCGCTTAGGTTTATAATATTTATCCCTTGGGTTTGCTAATTCCTCGGGTTTATAATATTAAACCCTTGAGTTTATAATATTAACAATTCCTTGGGTTTAAAATGTTAATTGTCACTGTTGATTAACCTCATGTGCTTTTAATATTGATTCTTTGGGCTTGTTGATCCTTTCGGTTTATAATATTTATCCATTGACTTTACTAATTCATTATGTTTATAATATTAAACTCTAGAGTTTATTAACCTCTTCAGTTTATTAATATGTTTGGTTTAAAATATTTATTCCTAAGGGTTATTGACATCTTAAAACCAATATTTAAAACATAAAAGGTTCGTAAACCATAACAATTTATATATTAATATTTAAACCCCATGGTTTAAATTCTATACTATGTTATTATTGCATATTATATTAGTAAATAATATATTATTATATATAATTATTATATTATATTATTTTCAATATTTTAGTTTAATAAATAATTTATATATAATTAATATTATTAATATATTTCAAATAAATACATAAAATATATAGATAAATATATAAATTTTAAGTTTAGTCATTCCTTAAATTTTTAATATTAATAATATTTTAAGTTTATTAATATGTTAGATTCATATATTAATATTTATATTAAACATCAAAGAAATTTATATATATAATTATATTACTATAATATAATTATTACTATTATTATAATATATATATATATTATTAATAACGATATATGCTATTATTATACTACGCTAATTATATTATATTTGAAATATAACTATTAATAAAATATTAGATAAAAACAAACATATATATTATTATTTGTATCATTATTAACAATTACAATATATATTTTATTTGTATATTTTAGTTTAGTAAATAATTTATGTGTAATTTATATTATTAATATATTCCAAATAAGTACATAAAATATATTAACAAATATATAAATTTTATAGCGAAAAGATTGTCCAAAAAAGGACTAAATGGGAGATTCGGGGAGATGTACTATGAGCTCTACAATGCAAATGGTCATGGAGCGGAAGGTAATATAAACTTCAGTTAAGGGATAGGTTCTAAATTTTGTTTTTTTTGACGAGGAGGGAATAAATCATGATACATTTGTTTATTTTGTAAATTGGAAGAAGTTTTTACAGAAAAGAACACAATATGAAGAAGGATGAGAATCTAAAGAAGCTCTATGTCAATGCATTTTTTATTAAAATATTTTGAAACAATGGATGAAAATGTAAATATGGAAAATGGATAACTTTATGACATAACAAAAACCCTAATACATTTATATAAACCAGAAATATTTTTCTTGCTGAAAAAAAAATATACATATAAATTTTAGATATAATAAATTTTTAATTTTTTAGTATTAATAATATTTTAAGTTTATAAATTTATATATTAATAATTATATTAAACATCAAAAAAGATTAATATTATAATAATTATAATATATAAACAATTACAATTATATATATATATATATATATTATTTGTATATTTTATTTGTATATTTTAGTTTAATAAACAATTTATGTATAATTAATATTATTAATATATTTGAAATAAATACATAAAATATATATTATTTTAGGTTTAGTAATTTTTTAATTTTTTTAGTATTAATAATATTTTAAATTTATTAATATGTTAGATTCATATATTAATATTTATATTATATATCAAAGAGATTAATATTATAATAATTATAATATATAATTATATTATATTTCATATATATATATATATATATATATATATATATATATTTCTTATATCTTTTTATATATTTATATATTTATTTATATTTTATATATTGTTTTTATAATTATAAATTATTTATATTTATTTATATATATATATATATGTATATATATATATATATATATATATATATATATATATTTACACAAGCATATATATTATTATTTTACTGTATACAATTATATTTATATTTTGAAATATATATATATATATATATATATATATATATATATATATATATATATATATATATATATATATATATATTAACAATTACAAACATTTAATTTTTAATAGAAATTTTTACATTACATTTATTAATTATTAATATGGTTGATATAAGCATATGGGGTATATCAATCACATAACTAAATGCGGTTGTCTTAATTTTTCATGTTTATGAATGAAATGTAAATTTTTCAGTTCACAACTATGTTTTATCCTATTGCTCAAATAGTTCATTTAATGCAAAATATTTTCATACTTAGTAAATGACTTTCGGATTAATCACATCATTAGGATTTGGTTGAAGTTCAAACCATCTAATGTGGTTCATCTTAACGACAAGGTGAAAAAGATAATCGATCTTAATGAATGAATAGTTAGATATAGCTGTTGGAAACTAGTAGTTGAAAACTAGATGTTATTAGTTAGTTAGTTGTTAGGGAATAATATTAAAATATTATCATTTGTTAAGACCTTTTATTAGTTAGTTGTCCTAACAGATAATATTTTAATATTATTCCCTAAAAATTAACTAACTAATAAAAGCTAGTTTTCAACGGCTATATCCGAAGAATGATGCATCCACACTTTTTCACCTTGTCCTGAGGATGAACCACATTAAATGGTTCGAACTTCAACCAAATTAATCTGAAAGACATTTTGAAGATGAAGATCAAATAATCTTGATAGTCTTGAAGCTATTCTTAGACCCTTCTAAATGTACAAAGATAACAAGCAATAATTTGTTAGCTACATTCATACTATATTAACAATGGAAAAGATAGAAGATTGTTAGCTGTTAAGGTTAAGTTCTCTTCCTTGAATTGGGGTTAGATACTAGGGCCAAGCTTGATAGGAAACAACCGTTGGAATATTCTCGAAAAACTACAGGATAACTTGACAAATGCATTTGTGCGAACAACCAACACTTGAATACATAAGGGAAATGTAAGAAAAAAAATTAAACAAAATAACTTAATTCATCTCAGTAAATGTACAAATAAACATTTGTTACACGTGTGAAATATAACTCAATAAAACAATGTTAGATCCAAAACCTTTGTGATCCATAATTTCTATAAATTTCCTCCAAACCTTCTTGTAATGTAATTCTTAATTAATAATCCTTGATCTTTTATTTTTCACATTCACAACTACATTACTACAATCTATTTTTCATAATTACATCAAAGGAGAACAAGTTATATTTATTTGTTTGTTGGTCTCGTTAATTGCTCTAATATAGCACGAAGTCACATGGAAAAGGATTCTCCTCGCTATCGATGAGAACAATCATTGTTCCAGTATAACACCAAGTCATAGAGAAAAAGATGCTCCTCACTACCAATTAGACTAGCCATCCATTGTGTCCCGATGGCAGCTTCACATTCGGTTTTGGTTAGAACAAAGACTTGCATAATTTAATTTTCCAAGACTATCTTATCCCAACTGGACTTAATTCAAAATTTTATAATGATCACAAAACTTTACAGGGAATTGGAATCATCGAATTCCACTGTTAACTTCTACTGCGCGAAAGTTACGGCTGGGTTTCCGGCTGCGAAAGTTTTAAGAGGACAAACAGTTTTAGTAATCCACGCCACCGCAACGTCCATGAGAGGTGGGCCTGAGCAGGCCACCTAAGCTGTTGCCAAGAACCTGCAATTGGGATAAGAGTCACGCAGATAAAAAATTTGGCATTATCCACAACATAATAAACACGCTGTTGCCCCCATGTCTCATGCGCAGATCAAAAGCTTGGTATCACCGGCAACAGTAGAAAACACGCTGTTGTTGCACCATGTTTCATGCAGATCAAAATTTTGGTACCACCGGCAACATAATTAGTAAACACGCTATTCCCTATAAATCCATACTGATTTTCGTCATTGACAAATGTTAATTTGTTGGCACTAGCTGCATCCTAACGGTATGGCAATACTCTTTTTCTTGATTGTTGTTTTGGCGTTACAGCGTCCAACTTCAGACGCGTTAGCTTCCTCGTCTAATGATAAGGTGATGAAAGTTAATAGGGAGACTGCAAAACAGTCGTGCATCGTTCACATGGATGCATCCATGAAACCCCGGCATTGGAGTCTCCACCAACATTGGTACACTTCATTGATAGACGAGGTTTCAACATCCAATTCTGGTGACATGAGGGCCCCCATGGATGTCCCAGAGACTATGTTGTAATATTGAGGGGCCACACCATTCCAACCTACCAATATCTTGATACCTAGAGCAATGAGGTCGGGTTTAAAAATCTCTGAAACCACTGGATTCAGTCCTCTCCAAAAGAAGGAATATACCACTGGTGCTGGCACTCTACCAACCACAGTGAGGTACTCGATTTTAATGTTTACTGTACAATTTCTGGTGCTGTTGACATAAGATTTAATGTCTTCATTGGACTTGGAATGGACACAGGTTACCGGTAAAGAAGAATCTAGGGTCCACAAATCATCTTTGTCTAAAGGATCGTTGGCCAGAATCATTCTTAAACTGCCAACTTGTTGCACTTCTTGTTGCATCTCTTTTGTTATCACTCCTAGGAAATCAAAATCGCAGAAGATATTTTCGGACTTGTCAGTGGACGTGGTTTTCCCTTATACCAAAGGAAATTGTTCGTTGCCTAACGTCTTGGAACCCCTGTAGCTTTTGTCGTTCCCAAGCACCACCCAAGTCGGGAACTCTCTGTCGATGTTGTCGGCGCCTACAATTGTTATCCATGGTGTCATATTCTAAAATTTCTGAATTGAAAGGCCTAAAATGATATTACCCACCGAGCACGATACAAAAACACCCTTCTCAATGGCTCTGAGAGCTCCAATAGCTACAAGGTCAGAATAATAAGGTGAATTTGGATACACAAGAGACAGCAATAGCAAGTCGATCCCGTCCAAAATGGTCGCTTCCATACCAGAAAACACATCATAAATGGCACAGTAACAATTTAAAGGCAGCCGCCAGCAAGCTTTATAGACATCCACTCTCGCTTTGGTAGCGATGCCTCTTGTTGTTCCGTCAGCGACCGAGGGTATCTTGATACACAGCCAAGCATCCATCCATATTCTCCATGGCTTGAGCGTCAGCGCAAGTCAGCTTGGTAGTAAGTTATCCATTGTTGTGGCATACCTATATAGTAAAGCAACAATGGGATCCGAATTAGATCTTGAAACCTAGTCTATCAATGAAGTGTAGCGATGTTGGTGGAAACTCCAATGGTGGGGCTTCATCGATGTATCCATGTGAACGATGTACGACTGTTTTTCAGTCTTCCTATTAAATTTGATCGATTCATCATTAGACGAAAAAGCTAACGCGTCTGAAGTTGGACGCTATAATGCTAAAACAAAAATCAAGAAAATAGTATTACCATATGAAAGGCCTAAAATTAAGACTTATATGGTACTGTCAAACAAATTAAGACTTACCTGTGGCACTTCAATGATAAGAGTTTGTGTGGATTTATAGGGAAATCCGTGTTTACTAGTGTTGCTGATACCAAATTTGATTCTTCTTGATACTAAAGACGTCTCCCTCTCCAATATTCATTTGTTCTTTTTATTTTCAAATTTACTCCTAAGAAGTAATTTACAATTTAGCTCACTAGTAACAGACTCACCCTTCACTTCTCCTATCCTAGCCAAGGTATTAAGAATTTGGAAACTAGCATATTTCTATGTCTCAATCAAAGCTTGAGACTCTTCTTCATCATGGTCCACAATCATATCTGCAATCACATCTTCGTACTCATATTCCTCCAACAAATATTCAAGCAACTCCTCTTCTGCTTGATAATCTTCAAGTACTCTATCACAATGCTACTCATCATCTTCAAGAGGTCTTTCTTCTTCCTTGACAACCTTCAGTATTTTCCCTACATTTCCTTGACTAAGTCTAGTAGTAAAATTAACTTTGTTCAATTCTAAAACTGACTTTTCGTCAGTATGAGTCATATTTGTCCCATCTTCCTGTTCATTATTATTCTTCCCTTTCTCACTATTACGTGAAGATTCCATCTTTCCTTCCATCTGTCCTTCTACGCTGACTAAATCTTCCTCATTCAAATCTCTACCTATGCATTCTTCAAGAAGCCTCATTTGTTCATCAAAATTACTAAAAATTAAATCATTTACTTGAGGTCTCAATCCATGGCTTGAATCAAACTCCCTTAACAGATTTTCTAACAATAAAATCTCTATGTTTGCTTCCTTAAGTGTTATTTTTGTATGCTTTACATATAACCTCTCTTTTTCTTGCTTTTGGCAACCCATATAAGCCAAACTCTCTTTTCTTACAACTCTAGCAGTATGCTGAAAAGTAATATCTTCCTTCAACTGTGTATGAGCTTCCTCATGAGGCCTAACTCTCTCATCTTTCTTCTTTAAAATAGAATTCAGATTCTGTCTATCTTCTTCCTCTTCTTTGACAATACCCAAAGATTATCCATCGTCATGTATTACACCCACAAACATACACAAATTCTTAATTTCAAAGTCATTAGGTTCAATAGCCTCAACTAATGTTTTAGACATCATTGCTCCATATTCAAGTTCACAAGGAACTTGTTCTTATCCAAAAACTTTATTTTGATGTTGCTCAACTCCTTTGATCTTCTCTAACCCTAATTGAACATCCATTGTCTGCTTAAGCTTCCTAAGATCCTCTATTAACTGAGTATTCATCTTATGCTCTCTCTTCTCTTTTAGCCTATGCTATTTCACCTTCTTTATTATTATATAACCATATCTCCGGTCTTCTTTACTCCTCTAGAACAGCTCCATCAACAAACTAATATGGATTATTATCTAAGCCTTTTCTCTATCATACTCTTCATCACTCATCATCCTTCACATGCCATTTTCTTTGGCATCTTCCTTCTCTCTTCTTCTGTTGTGGCTTCTCTCTGAACCTCTAGTATGACTATCATTAGTCATATTCTTCTTTGTCTCCAAGCATTTCCTCACACTTACTATTCAGAGTTGCACTAAGCCTCTACAATAACAGTTCTCTTTCACCCTGTTACAACTACCTCACCAAGCTTTTCTTTTGTACTTTGTCTTTTGGAAATATTGATTCTCTATCTAGAACCTTCTGAGCTTTCTTATTTTCTCCTTCTAGGCTTCTACAGTCAACTCATCTTCTCTTGAGAACACTAAACCGTTCTCTTATATTCCAATCCTCAGCTAGAACAATCAGGTTCTACCACACAATTCTTTCTCAAGAAGTCTTTGCCGGCTTATTTCATCACTACTTCAAAGTTGTGATCTACTTGCTAAGATACTATTCATCTGTTGATACCTACACTTCAAACAATGTTAGAAACAAAGACCATTAGCATATCAAATCTTTACAGACATGCTCTTGGCTATCAGGCTTTCAAAAGCTTGCAACTACCAAAATTTCATGGCCATTGTAAATACTTCTTCTCAGCTTCAAGATATGGATGATCTAATCTCTTTCCCTTGCATGTAACTACTTCTCCTAAAGTAACTTTCCTTCTTATCAAGAACTTCCTTGTCCTCCTCAAGCTCTAAGCTTCTTCTTATCCTACATATAAAGTCTTTTAATTCACAAAACCTCCTCGACAAATCTCCTGTCTATCTTCTCTCTTCAAAAGAGAATTCAAGCTCTATTACCAAATGATGGCCTTTATAAGGCCTAATTCCTTCTTCCAGGATGAGGGTGTTCTTATAGTCCCTCTTTCATGAATTGAATTGTCACAGGATCGTCAGGTTCTATCTTTCGAACGTTGTTTGTAGGTTTTAATCATACTAGCTTTTACATCCACTATTTTCTTCTATTGTGAATCTTTGATCTTCACCTTGAAATGCTTCACCACTTACACATTTCGAAACGGTTTCACTGGAATCTAACTTGAATATTCCTGCAATTGAAAAATATACCTACAAGCTTTTAACCGTGCATACAAATTTCTATGCATCCTTTAACTTAGTTGTAAATTTGATTACAAATTATACATTGTATTCACCATATACCAAGCATATCATTATGCATATCATACCACACACTTACCATACTTTGTTTCTCCATGCATTCTGAGAAACCGTAGAACTGTTACCAATCTTATCATTAAGGTTCAAAGATAAATACTTCTACTCTATAGATCTGGCCACACAATGTTTCAGACTAGATACCTTTCTTTATTCCCGTGCAATATTCCTCTGCAATAATTGGGTATATTTGAAAAATCATTCCTCAGGCATATTGGTACATCTCCAAGAGCGATCACATCACTAATTCCATTGTTGCGCACTATGTATTTAACACATGCACGAACTGTGTCCAAATACGTTTTCGATTTGGCATCCAATCCTTTGTTGTTTTGTTTTTTTATCAATACTCAACATTATCTCCCTTACAAAGCATCCCTGCTTATATATCATCACTCTTTTGATATTTGTCAAAGGCCTTCATGACATAATTCACACCAGGTTTATGCGTACACGTAGGTCAACTCTTCATGCATGTTAAAAACCAACGAAATTGTTGTTGCTAATAGTGCCCTTCCCATTAGATCCATACATATATCTACTCTCTTTGCATGCCAAATTTCTTGCTATTCATCATTTTTTACATATACAGAGGTTGACATGCACACTAATTCCATATTTCACCCAAAAAAGGGTCCTCAATTCAATATTACAGACATACACTATGAAACACAATGGAATTCTATTCATTCCACAATCTAATCAGGCACAATTCCATAAATGCATTCTATACTCTATCTTCTTCAGGCATTGATTTTAAAATCTTAGAAATAAGAAATCCTTGCAACCCTGTCTTCAAGCACTAAAAGCGTTCAAGCCAATATCAACATAAGCATATATAACCTGTAAAACTATAGAAACATATTGCGATTTCACAAGCAGGGATAATTTCCAGAGATGAAAATAGATGCTATCTATAAATAATTTTCAAATCTAAATTTCCTAATATACAACCTATACTAATACTCAAAATATTTGAGTAATTCTTCCTCTCTCGCCATGGCCTGATTTATCAATTTATTTGGCCATCTCATGCCTATCTCTCTCTCTCTCTCTCTCTCTCTCTCTCTCTCTCTCTCTCTCCACCCGTAGGCTTACAATCCAATCTCTCTCTATGCACGTAGGCTTAGAATCCAATCTCTTTTTTAAGCCTAAATATTACTAACAAAACCCTATATACTTTCAATCAATCTCTAAATAAGAGCAACTATTTCTAAAATAAGAATACTAACCTATCTTATCTACACTCTTCAAATTAATATACATTGGATCTGTTTCTTCACTCCTTCGAGTCATTCTTCAAACTTAGGAATTAGTTACATGAAACATCCTTTCTTATGACATCTTCTCCTATCTAGAAGATCTGGGCGTAATCAAGGGAACACATCAGCATGTTGACCCTTTGCTCCTAGGAATTTTTTAAGAAACCCCCCAAATTTATATGTATAATAAATGGCCGAATCCCCATGGTATATATAAAAATGTATAAGCTATTTTTTCATTAATATAATATACATATATAATTTTTTAGAGAAACTTTCACTAAATTATAAAATTTTCTTAAATATTGGCGAACTTTTACTACGTTATCAAGTATTGAAAATTCTTGGTTAATATTCTAAAAAATTAGAAAACATTGTAAAATATTAGTGATTCGTTACCAATGTATAGAAACATATGTAATAATTAGAAAAATATTCAGTTAAAAATTACGATATAAAATTTTCCATGTTTTGGAAAAGAAAAATCACGGGTAATGTTGCTCTAGTTTCTTCTTATACACTATTGCAAATCTTTTTGCATGTTTTTATTATGTTTTACCAAAATAGTATTATCACATACCAAGGGGAAATTAATTGGAAAGGCACCCCCACAGGCATGTGATGTTGAACCAAATAAATTTTTTTGCTCAAACTTGGTCTTTACGCATCTAGATAACCCTGCCATATTCTATGTAATTCATATTATATAGGGTTCACATGAAAATAACATATATGAATAGCTATATCAAAATCATGAATATTTACATAAAATTATTTTGTTTTCTTATACATCACTTTTCTAAAAGGTAGATACTTCTCCAATTCCTCAATTTCAAATAAACCAACAACTTTAAAATATGGTGTTTCATCATAATATGTGGGTTTTTCACCTACTTTTGGATCATAACTATTGTATTCATTGTTGCAATTTATTCTACAGTTAACAACTCTAATAATGTTGACTTGGTAAAATATTATGTGAAGTCGCACAAAATAATAAAAAAATGAGAATGAGTGGAAGATGAATATGCATTGAAACTTAATTTCCTACATGATGAAAAAAAAGGTAATAACACAAACTCATTAAAAATATACAATGGGTGAGTTAAAAAATCTAACACAAATAGAGAAAATAGTCTATGCATGTTCATTACTTGGAATAATATGTCACAAAACAATGATCATCAAAGGGTTTTTCACTTCAAGAATAGTACTACACTAAACAATATAGCATTCTCAACTAATTACAAGTGATGTTTTTTTTGTATTGATATCAAAGTATAATTGCATTAGATGAATGTCCTCCTCATGATAATATGACTTCTATGATGAACACATAGGATCATAGTGCATAGAGCAATTTTTTCTTCACTTAACTAAGTAGAGCTCATTTTCCTCTCTTAACAAACCATAAGTAATTTTAAAGAAAATATAAAATAAAATAGTATATTCTAAAAGGTGAATATTGTTTTTTGACACCACAACATTAGAGGAAATAAAAATAAAAATAAAATAAAACATATCCTTCAATAATAAAATATATAAAGAAAATTATAATAATTATGGAAAACACATTGAATGCCTAGATAATAAGTGAAGTCATATATTAATCCTAATACCATATCTTTCTCAAATGAACATGACAAAAAAAAAAAAAAAAAATATTTATACTCAACAAATGTCGTTAACTTTAACTAAACCCCTTAAATTAATAAAATAAGATGAAACAAGTCATGCGTTAACAAAAGGATCAATTAAACATCAAATAAAAACTAGAAGAATTTAAGAGATAATAATATTTAACAAAATAAACCCAAAATTTTCAAACTTGGAAAATTGATCCAAAAGCAACAAACAAAAAAATAATTAAGAGTGGCCAAGATATTAGAGCTACAAAAAAATAAAATAAAAAATCATCTAATTGAAATGAACCCATTCTTGCTAAGTAAAAGCCTTGTTAAAATACTTATTTATCCTTTAATACAAGGACACTACCTATGTCAAGATATAGATCCTCGCCTCATAAAATTATTGCTTCATTTTCTATCACATACAAGAAAGGGATAAAGTAATAGTTAATTATCAAGACATCAATCTTAAAAAACATTGTAGTAAGGAAATATGGCTTCAATGTTACAATAAATAATAGAAATTATAGATCATGTTCTTATCTCAATGCAATGTCAAATTGGCATATAGTATTAGTATTGTTGTTGTGATAAATAATTTAGAACCTGCACCAAAAATAGAGGAACAACAAATTTAATCAAACAAAAGGAATCAGGTCATTTGTACTATTCCATTCAATTTTTCTTACACAACCTATGGAACATGTATACCAAAATAAGTATCATTTGGCACTTCATAGATATTGGAATAGATAAAATATTGTGGTATATCAATTTTCCACTTCTTTGGTTGTAATATCCTAAAAGGGAGAATGCAGTAATACTAAAACACAATAGATGAACTGCAACTAAGTAAACAATTAATCCAAAGGCAACATCAGAATGTACAGAGAAGCTGAGCCATTTTATTATATGGGAGGTGAATAGAAAGTACAACAGTGCTAAAAATATGAGACACTCAAGCCAAACAAGTGGCCTACAATGACCCAGAAATGATCCAAAAAGAGGGGCTGCATAACTGCTGAACTACTGGAAATTAAACTGTGTTGTCCCTGCTGCAACTATTGGGAATGCAACTGCTAGAAAGATAGAAAGTCATATCTAGGTAGTATGGGAGCTTCGATGATGCTAAAAATATAGATCTGGGCTCTATGATGGATACCCAAGATAACCCAGAAAGGATTTCTTATATCTATGAATCTAAGAAAATCACCCTCTTAGGGCTTGCACTATGTAGTTGTTGGGTATGCAGATTTGTTGCATGAACTGAAGATATGATGGATGCAATGATGTGCAATCACATCTATGCAAGAAGGGTTTATCCCTTCACTATATCCTTGGGCTAAAAGCTCAATATCTATCTCCTCCACTGAAAGAGTTGTTGGGTAAACAACAGCTTCAGAAAACTACATTGTAAGAGAGGGAGGTTGAAAAACCTTCTACTAGATGTGTCAAGTCAGCTTCTAAATGATGGGAATAATGAATACAATGTGACGAGATGATCCCTCACAAGATTTCTAGCTGATATGTTGAAAACTTCCTTCCTCCAATAGATCTACAAGACTGCACTGCGCAATCCTTGAGTGGACTGCTTCTGCATGGTGGTAAAATACAATGGCCCAAATTTTAGATATAGATTTGCTGCTCCTGAAAGGCTTAATGTTAAGAATAAAGTGAAGGATGAATCCTCCATCGGTTTCCTAGCTGGAATGCTAGAAACAACCTCCTGAAGATGGCACCAATGCCTGATGAGGAATAAAGCCCAATAGAAAACCATCCCAGAGTAGCAACAGAAGCCCCCCATGGGTAAGGGTGGGATTTCCACTTGGAAACAACCTATGCTAAACAACACCGCAGACCTAGCTAAACAGCTCAATCATGCATAGAAATTTCCAAAGGTAAATCCAGATCTAAACAGATCAAAGAATAATCCAACTATCCAAAAATTCCCTTATATTGTGCCTTCACCTTCATTATATAAATCATGAGCCTTACATAGCATAGACCCACTCCATAACTGCATTTTACATGTGGAAATAAGTCTCCATGGTTGACTGTGTTGTTTCTCCATGTCCTCCATCATGTTCATATGGGATGATCACCTTTCCCATCTTGTGTGCATTAAATGCATCACTTCCTCCAGTAACTTATCATAAGTGCTTTATGATCTTGCTTTGAATGCACTATTATATTAGCTGAACTCTTTAAAGATCCTTGTGATTTTACATTTAAGATCCATGATCTTATTTGGCTATTTCATCCTCCATGATCTATCCCATAAATGAGACATGATCCCCATTAATAGAGCTGCTCCACTACTCCATGATTTAGATCTAGATCTAGAATATCCACATACACACATCAAAAGTGGATTTTATTCATCTTTCAGGGTTATGGGTCCCTCCACCCTTTTATTTACTTAATTGGTTAAGATTATTAACAACTCTAATATTCCAAATATCATGTGAAAATTTAGGAATATTATGATCCTCCCCAGCAAAATGTTGCTTGTCCTCAAGCAACTACAAAATTATATGCTAGAGAAATATGCCCCCCTCAAAATGGCATCCACACAAGGAAGGTCTCCCCATTTTCTGCAATGATTTATGTATGCCCAGCACCAAAGTTGTCTCTCTATAATTTCTAGAGTGACCTCTAACTGTGTAGCTAGATGTCTGTCATCAATCATGAAGCTCCAAGTGACAACCATAAGCTGTCCAATATCCTCCACAATACATGAGATACATAAAGATAAATGGTTCCTTCCACAAAGGAGAGCTCCAACTCACAAAGTATACCTTCATCCCCTTCTACAGGAAGTAAAGGGAGGCTTTTTATGCCGCCATCCTTAGCCCTTTTGGTCTTGTTGGATCCAAGCATTATCCCAACATTGTGCAAAATAAGTAGTAGAGACATATGGATAGACAAAGATGTCAAACAATATTATCCCAATAGTAACCAATGAAGCAATGCTCCCTGCTGCCACACCAGACCATCAAAATACCAAGTATGGTGTCCATCCTCCAACACTATCATGCAAAGTAGGGGAGTATGTAGGACCAAAGTCCCCCAATAAAATCCAAAGCAACAAGATCTCTTGCTGCTTCTTCACATCATCATGTGAATCATGGAGCAACAACAACATACTAAATGAAATATGGAATTTCATATCAGCCCAATACAAACAAACTCCATTATCACACATCATGAGAGTATTATGCCATATTACAAACAATACAAAACACATCAACATGGAGGATGCCATGTGATGGCCAAACTCCCTCAACCAAAGTGAACATGCCTTCCTCTATTTTATTCTGTCATTAATACCCAATGCACGAGTCAAAGAAATATGAGCTATTGGGTGGTAACCATACTCACCCAAGAGCAACCAGCGCAACCATGCCTCTTTCTTCATTACATGAGTATTTTACAAGGCATGGATATTGAAAATATTTAATGTTGGGTAGCAACTATACTCACGCAAGAGCAACCAACGCAACCATGCTTCTTGCCGGCCTATCTCATAGTTATGCAAGTGGTTTGGCAACCCATTGCTCCACATCATCAACCATTCATCCCAATGTGGATGATGGATTTCATTCTAAAAAATCTTTGTATCCTCCCATTGTAGGACCTCTAATGAGATCTCTCCATGAGATTCTCTTTTCACCAATGGCCCTCCAAAACTAGTGAGGTTCTGGATCTGCTGCAGGTATAAGTTCCTCTTTGAGCTGTGAAATGCTGACTGAGAAAGTGTCATTTAGAAAGGAGAAAATTTTCCTCATCTTAGGATGTCTACCATAGATCATCTTTACCTCCATTGCTTCCTAAGTGAATCTACCTTTATAATGATCCAAGAATAATGGGGCCCTCTCATCATCATTGCTACTAAGTGACAACACTGTAGATCTGCATGATGATACATATGATGTCTCATGGTAAGGCATAATGTTGAACTCATAGCCAGCCATTGTACATAGGATCATGCTCATCCCATCTTCTAAAACTCTACACTTCAACTCAAAGGGTTGAATGTAGCTCAAAAATGATGAATTGGGATAGATCTTCATCTCCTCCTTGATTATATCAAGGGTCCTCCACATTTTGATATGTTGTTGCTTCAAATCAGCATGTTGTTCTAACCCTTGGTTATGCATTGGCCCCGATGGCAAGTCCCCATAAGTTTCAATAAGAGGTATTGAAACAATATGAGATGGAAGTGGATGCATACCTTAGATCAACTGATATGTGAGAATCTCTTGCAAGACCACAAGAGTTCCTCCAATCGGGACAATGGTGTCTCCAACTACTGGCAACAGTGATGGATGATATTCTATCAATGTACCAGTTTTGGAATCTACCTACTTTTCCTCATGCATATCTTGAATCATGCATGGAACTCTATATGTTAAGAGCTCAAGACTATCTTGCAAAGATGCAAGTATCTCTCCTCCAGATACAAACACTTTTGCAGTTGGTGGTGAATGTAGTGACTCTTTGTCTAGAGTGACAAGAATGACGTCCTCCTTTGATTCCTTAGGAAATGTCTCTTTATGACATATTTCTGGTTTTCTCATATCAAACTTCTTTCTCAACTTGTGAAAGAAATATGAATATTTAGTCAGCTTTGCATGCTCCATGTGACCAAACCACCAATCATTCGCTTCACCATGAAGATGAAGTGCTACAATCTGAACAACCTCTTTCTCGGCTACTGGATGTACCATAAAGAATGCATCTAACTCTTTCCTCCAAGCCTTAACAATGCTTGAGGAAGATCCATCAAATGTAGGAAAATAGAATCTATTATGCCTCTTTCTTCTATTGTTTCTATAGGATCTCCTTTCTTCTTTGAGTTTGAAATTTTTTTGGAGAGTTAGATTCTCCTTTAATTCTCTATACTATGATTCGTACTCTTCAATATATAGACTGAGAGTCTCATGAGTCTCAGGCTCTCTTCTTTCTTCATTTCTATACCATTCACCTTCTTCAAAGAATGTGGGCATAGTAGATATATGAGGAGATCTAAGATTCTCCGGTCTTATTTGTTGCCAATAGGAACTGCTTGGACCTTCCTCATCCAATCTTCTTGTGGGATCCTTCCTTTTCCTTTCCCTTTTCATTTGATTGACCTCCTTCGAGAGATATTGCAGGGATATAAAGAGAAGAGTGGTAAAACTATAATCCTCCTTCATGATAGAGCATTTCTACTTGCTTCTTCTTTTGATGCAAAATATGAAGTTTCCACAAGCTAAGCCAATATCATGCTCTCATTCCACTGTAATATCCCAAAAGGGAGAATGTAGTAATACTAAAACACAATATATGAACTGAAACCAAGTAAACAATTAATACAAAGACAACATCAAAATGTACAGAGAAGCTGAGCCATTTTTTTATATGGGAAGTGAATAGAAAGTACAACAGTGCTCAAAATATGAGACACTCAAGCCAAACAAGTGGCCTAGAATGACCCAAAAATGATCCCACAAGAGGGACTACGTAACCACTGAAATACTCGAAGTTAAACTGCATTGTCCCTGCTGCAACTATTGGGACTACAACTACCAGAAATATATACAGTTAGATCTAGACAGTATGGGAGCTTCGATGATGCTTAAAATAGATATTTGGGCTCTATGATGGATACCCAAGATAACCCAGAAAGGATTTCTTAGATCTATGAATCTAAGAAAATCACCCTCTTAGGGCTTGCACTATGTAGCTGCTGGGTATGAAAATATACTGCATGAAATGCATATATGATTGCTGCAATGATGTGCAATCAGCTCTATGCAAGAAGGGTTGATCCCTTCACTAGATCCTTGGGCTAAAATATCAAGATCTAGCTCCTCCAATATCCTCCACCGAAAATAGTTGTTGGGTGAACAATAGCTTCAGAAAATTGCGTTGTAAGAGAGGGAGGCTCAATAGGCTGCTGCTAAATGTGTCAAATCATCTCCTGAATTATGGGAACACTAAATACAAAGTGAGGAGATTACCCGTCATAGGTTTTCCAGCTGATATGTTGAAAACTTCCTTCCTCCAATAGATCTACAAGACTTCACTGCGCAATCCTTGAGCAGACTGCTTCTGCATGGAGGTAAAATACAATGGACTGAATGTCGGATATAGATCTTCTACTCCTGAAAGGATGAATGTGAAGAACAAAGTGAAGGATGAATCCTCCGCCGGTTTCCTAGCTGGAATGCTAGAAACAACCTCTTGAAGATGGCACCAATGCTTGATGAGGAATAAAGCCCAATAGAAAACCTTCCCAGAGTAGGCACACAAGTCCCCCGTGGGTAAGGGTGGGATTTCCGCTTAGAAACACCTTGTGCTAAATGACATTGCAGACTTAGCTAAACAACTGACGCATGCATAGAAATGTCCTAAGACAAATCCATTTCTAAACAGATCAAAGAATAATCCAATTATCCAAAAAATCCCTCCTATTGTGCCTTCACCTTCATTATATAGATCATGAGCCTTCCATAGCCTCGGCCCACTCCATAAATGCGTTGTACATGTGGACATAAGTATCCATGGTTGATTGTGTTGTTTCTCCATGTCCTCCATCATGTTCATATTGGGTGATCACCCTCTCCATCATGTGTGCATTAAATGCATCACTTCCTCTAGTAACTTATCATAACTGATTTATGATCTTACTTTGAATGCACTATGATCTCAGTTGACCTCTTCAAAGATCCTCATGATTTTACATTTAAGATCCATGATCTTATTTGACTGTTTCATCCTCCATGATATATCTCATAAATGAGACATGATCCCCATTAATAGAGCTGCTCCACTACTCCATGATTTAGATCTAGATCTAGATTATCCATATACACACATCAAAAATGGATTTTATTCATCTTTGAGTATTATGAGTCCCTCCACCCTTTTATTTAATTAATTAGTTAACTTTATTAAGAACTCTAATATTACAAATATCACGTGAAAATTTAGGAATATTACATTGGTCTTCATTTGCTTAGTTCTAAACAAAATATTTTCCAGATGAACTGTAATTTTGATACTCCAAAATATCATGTTCCATATTAATTTTTTTAGAGAAGTTTCTTGTATTGACTTCGCCGCTTCTATCACAATATGATCTCCAAAGAGCTAGTGCTCTTTCATATGGAAAAGTGTTATTGTCATACTTTGTTACATATAATTTTAGACATATATCCATATGTTTATCAATTTTGTTCCTCAAATTTGACTTCAAAAAGAAAGTGCACTTGGAGGACAGTTTTGGGAAACAATTGGAGGAGCGTGGTCAAAGGATGAGTTGAGCTAGGTCATGGAATCCTATGGCTTCCTCCACCCCTGTTGTGGGCGCTAAAAGAGCTCCTAAACCTTCTCCTATGTTTTGCAGGCTCTACACTCACCTGCACATAGAAGACCCAATAGAGTGACGGTACCTACGGGGGGTGGAACTGCCCCCACCCCCCCCACAATTGGCGGATCTGCTACAGACAGTGATGTCTGGCGTCCTGATCTGTCCCTCAATGATTTGACAAGAAATGCTAAACCTGTTGTAATCCCTGAAGCATAAACAGAAGAAGAAAAAGACAGCCAAGTATAGACCAAAGTGACTTCTTCGACTTGCATCCCTATAGAGACCAAAAGGCCTGAGAACCATTTTCCTGTTGAGTGGATCAATGGCAGAATCTAGTTCATGTAATATTAGTCCCTCATTGGGAATTTTATTGGCTTCTGGCCAACTGAGAAAGCCCTCTACGGATGGATAAAATCCAAGTGGAAGCCCAAAGGTCAAATCATGCTCCAGCTAGGTTCCAAATGCTTCTTGAACATCATATTCACCTGCATAGAGGTCAAAAAATAGGTTATGGACAGAGGCCCCTACTTCTTTAATGCGTCTGGCCACTTCTTAAGAAACTAGATCGAATGTTTCAACCCCGATAAAGAAGACTTCAACTGGCGTTGGTGTTGATCAAACTCTACTCCCTTCCCCAAGAATATTGGGATGAGTTATCCCTCCAAGAAATCCTGAACCACCTCGGATCCTTCATCAAGATCGTAGAGGAAACCAAGCATAATTGATACATCGCCTATGTCAAGATTTGTGTCTACATGCATCTAGGTAAATCTCTTCCAGATTCAATAAGTCTCGATCACCATGATTTTGAATGGATCTAATCTATAGATTATGAGCATGTTCCCTTCCGTTGCCGCAAATGCCACAAGCATGGTCATCTCTTCAGAGATTGCCCCCTCAACCTACCCCCGAAATCCTCCCCTACCCCAGAGAATATTAACCCTGATGACTTCACCAAAGTCTCCAACTTGAAGGGACATGCCAAAAAACCTACCTCTACCACCAAACCCTTTCAACCCTCCACCAAAAATAGTTTCGACCTCCTAGCCAGTCAAACTCCATTGGATGGAGACCCTTCTTCCACCCCGGAAGAATCCCCGCCCCTCAACACCCCTCACCCCAACCCATCCTCTACCTTGAAACCCTCTACCTCAACCCTGAAACCTAATGAGGGATCAAGAGTACCAGACTGCAACCTGAAATACAAACAACATGAGATCGAGCAGAAATATAAGCAAAAGGAAATCACGAAATCTACAACCATACAGATCCAAAAACCTCCAATCGGGCAACCCACTAACATGGAGGAGGACACTGATAGAAACCCATCGCAGCAAGATGTTCAAGATAAAGGAAAGGAGCTCAACCATATAACCTACATGGAAGAGGAACTGGAGATTATAGACTTTGGAGACCTCAAAATCACTAGATTAGAAATAGACTACAACAGTAAAGAGTATCATACCATTCCAGTCCATAAAATAGAAAGCTTAGCGGAAGCTCTAATCAAAGCTCAACAACTTAAAGGAAGCACTCAGTTAGGAATTCAAGGAGGTAAATTCCCATAGAAAACTATAAAATTTATGAGAGAATCCATAAAAAGGGGCAGACACTCAGATCTTCAGTGCCTAATGATTTTGGGTGTTCAACAAGTTGAATCGGGACACTATCCCAAGTTGACCAATTTCTACAAGGTCCTCCCCCACCAGTCTCAAGGATGAAGCTCACATCATGGAATATTCGAGGGATTAGTAGCTCCTCAAAGCACCGAAGGATAAAGAACAGAATATGGAAAAACAACCCATCTATTTTCTTCATGTAGGAAACTAAGTGTACTAGTACCACCTTTCACTCAATCTTATCCAGGTTGTGGCCTGGTTGCAACACCATCGCAGTTGATGCCATGGGAGCCTCTGGAGGCTTGGTCATTTCTTGGAACCCCCGCATCCTCTCCCTAAGAGATATTCATGTCACTCACAACTTCATTCAAGCCTCCTTCCATTTGATCGGTTTCGACATCCGTGGCCATCTCACTAATGTCTATTTCCCCCAATCTATTGCCCTGAAAATTGACTTCTTCAATGCCATTAAGTCCCTCAATTCCTAGAGAGCCCATCCCTTATGGATCCTCAGAGGAAATTTCAATATGATCACCAATCTCAATGAAAAAAGAGGAGGTCGTCTCCACTTAGACGCTGACAGCTACAAATTCAAATATTTTATCCTCTAGAATTAGATGATTAACTTGCTAATCTCCAATGGGCTCCACACCTAGAACAATAGGAGAGGTAGATCAAAATAAATTTCTTCGTGATTGGACCACTTCCAGATCTCGGACACCTCTATTCATATAGGGGTGACATCTTTTCCACAATTATTCTTGCTATAGGCTCAGATCACGAGCCCATTAAATTGCAATGGACGCGACTAGGAACCACTAGCAACAATCCTTTCCACTTCGAGCAATTCTTGCTCTCTCACCCTGGCTTAAAAGAAATTTTCAATAATTGGTGGCGCATCATCACTCCTCTGGAAGGCTCGAAAATGTATCGATTCTAGTAAAAGTTGAAGATTTTTAATACTCGTCTAAAGCACTGGAACCAAACTTATTTTAGTAATATTTTCTCAAGTCAACGGGACTTGGAAACTCATATTATAGTCCTTCAGCAAACAATCATCAAAGAAGGGTGAACGGAGGAACTGGCTCACCAAGAACAATATCTCATGAGCCATCCAGAAGAAAGAAGATTGCACAAAGAGATTCTCTGGAAGCAAAAATCCAGAATTCGCTAACTCAAAGAGGGGGAGAAAAACACCAAGTTCTTCCACCGCTCCACCATTCAAAGAAGAATGATTAATCACATCTCAATCCACAAAAAATATTAGGGAGTCAACCTTGAAGCGCTTGCTGACATAGAGCAAGAACTCCTAAACTACTTCAAGGATACCCTCATGGAGCCTTTAGCAGATCAACATCCTACTATTACAAACATCACTCAACACATCCCCACTCTCATCATGGAAGAACACAATCAAATGCTCTTGAGACCTGTGCAGATGAAGGAGGTGGACCAAGCTATGGCACAACTAAAGGCTTGGAAAGCACCTGGTCCGGATGGCTTCACTACCAATTTATTCCTTTTTTTGGGAGGACATTAAGATGGAAGACTGGGAAATGATGGAGGAATCTCGGAGTATGCATTGGACTCTTCCTGCACTCAACACCACCTTTCTCACTCTCATTCCCAAGGAATAGCATGCTACCACACCCAACAAGTATAGACCAAATATTGCGTTATGCAATGTCATACAAAAGCTCATCTCCAAAGTGATTGCCAATAGGCTCAAACCCTTGCTCCTGTTGCTGGTATACCCAAAGAAAATTGGTTGTGGAAGGATGAAAAATCATGGATGGCATTATTCTCACACATGAGGTCACTCACTCATTGAAGACTAAGAAAATTCTAGGTATGCTTCGCAAAATTGATCTCTCAAAAGGCTTTGACAAACTCAGTTGGAATTAAATCCATCAAATGTTACTAGCATTTGGTTTCAGCCACACCTGGGTTCAATGGATCATGAGTTTGATCTCCTCCCCCCTCTTCTCTATTCTTCTCAATGGATCCCCCTACACCCCTTTCTCGCCTTCTAGAGGTATCCACCAAGGTGATCCCCTTTCCCCCCTTCATGTTTATTCTTATGGCTAAAGGTATGGGCAGGCTCATCCGCCACGCTATTAACTCCAACTCTCTCAAATGTTTGAGCATTCATCGTTTTCCTCCCGTTTCCCACAAGAAATTTGTTGATGAAAACATGCTCTTTAGTCACCCCTCTGTCCAAGAAGCACGATCCTTCAAAGCCATCTTCAATTGCTTCTCCACTGCCGCTGGAACTACCATCAATAGCGAGAAGTCCTAGATCTTCTTATTCAACACTCCTATCATCACCCAACGCAACATCACTAGAATCTTGGGCTTCCCCATAACTACCCTCCCTTAAAAATATCTTGGGCCCCCCCTCATCGACTCAGCCATTAAGCATTATTCCTAGCGTGAAGTCCTGGATAAACTTGACGCCAAACTCTCCCTCTGGACCCATCGAGTTCTCAACATTGTTGGTCACCTTGTCCTGATCAAGTCAGTTCTCCAATCAATGCCCTTATATCTCTTCACAGTCCTAGTTGCCCCCAAATGGTTCTCAAATCAATCCGCAATATGCAAAAAATTTTCTTTGGGGAGGTAAAAAAGACAATAGAAAATGGGCACTAGTCAACTGGAATGAGGTATACCCTCCCAAAATCTCGGGGGGTATAGGGCTCAGAGATCCACACCACAGAAATGCGGTTATGGGAGTGATAATATGGTGTACATAGGTCTCCAACATAGGGGTCCCTTGGGCTTAGCTTTGGCTCTCAAAGTACGTAAACAACTGCCCTGCCTAGGGGCTGATTCGCCTCAACACAGAGGTGAATGGCTCCTTCATCTAGAAAAAATAAAAACAGCACAAAGCCATCATATAGGAACACAGTTTTTGGAAATTTCGATTAGGCTCGTAGGCTATGTTCTGGGAGGATTCATGGCAACAGATGCCCAAATTAGCCTCCCTATTCCATAATTCTCGATGGAAGGAGATCCTCAAAAACTAGGAGAACACCCAAATCAAACAATTTTGGACTCCCCTCCTTAGCTCTGGCTACCGACAATGGCTCCTAGTAGATTTTTGCCAGACCGATTGGCATCTCGAACTCACAAAAGATATTAGCAGGTAACTTCTCACGAGGAAAAATAGTTTCATAGGGGGAGAGGACATCTTAATATGGGGCTATTCCTCCCGTGGTACCTTCACCACCAAAGAAGAATATCGCCTTCTCCTGCCCAATAATCAAGATCCTCAAGATGCCATTTGGGCACAGATCTAGAAACCCAAAATTTGGCCAAAAATTTCCACCTTCTTATGGCAGCTCAGAAAGTGACGCATCCTAACATGGGACAACCTATTGAAAAAAGGCTTCACTGGTCCTTCCCGATGTCTGAATTGCAGAGATTATGAGGAAACCATAAAGCACCTCCTCAACTCCTATCCTCTGGTAAACTTTCTTTGGGACAATGTTCCCTTGCTTAGTGGAATATCTATGGACACAGAGGGGATATTCTCAATACTATTTTCCATTTTCACTCCACTCCCTTCAACAATGATCTGCTCAATTCCTTATGGGTCATCCTTCCTGGGCATATCCTCTGGATGATCTGGAAGGAATGTAATAGGCTCATTTTCAGAGATCAATCAACCCCTCCTGATATCCTCTAGACCAATTTGTGCAATAATCTCCAGGAATCCCTTGCGTTGCACAACTGGAAAGAGTCCAACTTCCCCTCCCTGCCCCCCAAAAGCATCATCTGGGCCAACTAGAATCTTTCCCTTCACTCTCATTCGAACAACGAGCCCCCTTCAAACCATTCTCTCAGTTCACCTGATCTTGGTCTCCTCCTCCTCACATCATATTTAAACTCAACTTTGATGGAGCCTCAAAGGGAAATCCAGGGGATGCTGGCTTCGGTGGTATTTTCAAAAATGCAGATGGAGAAGCCCTCATGATTTATTTTGGCTCCATAGGATGGGACACCAACAACTCTGCAGAATTAGAAAGACTATTTCAAGGTCTCATACTACCACAGGTAAACAACTATTTTCCTTTAGAAATAAAAGGCAACTCTCAAATTATCATTGACATTTCCCATCATCTCCCTCTGGGTTCTTCGGCCTCCAAATTCTCCACGAGTTGGAGACTAGCGGCTCGATTCGATCTCCTTGAGCAATGGATACTTCATCACAAATATGTTTCCTTCAAACACATTCGATGGACAACCAATGAAGTTGTGGATATTCTGGCCAAGAAGGGATTCATTCACAATACTTACCTCATGACTGGTAAGCTCCAAAAATTTTATGATGAAGCTCTATGCACAGAATGCACTCTTCTGGTGCTCAAATATCTCCAACCCCCAGATGCAGGAGTTAGCATGGATTAAACAGTGTCGCCACATGGTCGCAAGGATGTATGACACCTGTCATCATCACACGAACACACATCGCCATCCTACTCGGCTTAAATTTTTGTGAGTGGGAAATTTACTCACCACCCTTGAATGTCCCCCATCGACGTCATCGCAGCTCTCCGCCATTAACTCTATCTTCTGCTCGTTTACTCCAATTTTCATGCCCTTGCTGCCCTCCGTGGCCCATAAATATGTTATCCCTGCTACAAGCTCTAGCATTCGGCTCTCCCTTTTGCTTCATACAGATGCTCCTTCTGCCTCCGCCAAGCCTTTGTTCCATTTCTCGATTCCCTTCTCCTCACCTCGTTTCACTCTAGCCTTAGGCTCCCCCTTTTCTCCCTTAGTCATCTCTGCACTTCCTCAGTCATCTCAGCCCCACTCCTATTCCTCTGCCATCTCTAGACACCCCCGCATGTGGTTCTGCATAGGAAATGGACACGGTATTCCCTCTAGGACTCCCATCTCTACCTCTGCAGGTAGGATGGTGAATCTATTGGTTGACTAGGTGAAGCCGTAAATCATGGACCCCACTAATCTGACTACTTGCATGTCTCTCCACCTTCCTGAATCTCCCTCTGAAGCCTCTAGCTCTAGTCTCCTCTCTAAGAAAATATGTCGCAAGTACACCATCTCTCGCCCCCTCCTTCTTCCCCAACAAGATGATGGCATTTATAGCTTAGTGGGCCTCGATCACAGATCATGGCAGCTCTAGCTCAGATGAGGATGGCACCAATGCGAGTGTTGAGGCTCATGCGGCTTCCCCCTGTTCGCCTCATTCCCACGCGGCGCTTCTTCCTCCGTCGATAGCCCACGCATCCAAGTAGGAGGACAATGAGTTTGAATATGCATGTAGAATTGAGGATGATTCCTTCCAATCAGCAGAGAAGGATGACAATACTCCATATGCTTAACTCCTGGGTGTTTATCTCTCATTCTAGTCAATTTTCTGCTATTTCATTGTTACTAGTTTTCTGGTTTTCTCTTAAACATGTAATGCACAAGGTTGATTTCCCACTAAGGGAAGCTTATTCTAGACTCTCTGTACTCTTCTCTTGGGCTAGTTTCTTTGTCTGGGGCAGCCCCTTTTTTGTTGATTTGGAAACGAAATTTCCCTCCAGGACTGTAATCTTTTGGATTTTATGATAAAACGGAAGTAGTCTAATTTAGAAAAAAAATTGACTTCAAAAATGATAGTGCAATAAACATCCTCTCATCCTCTACTGATCAAAAAATCATGGTTTGACACAAATATTCTAATTTGATATATTATGATACATTTTCTTCTAACTATTAGCTAACATCTAAAATATTCCATAATCTTGTTATCACACCATATTCTAGAGGATTCTCCAAAACATGAAATTGTTTCCACATTGTTTCAGTAAAGCGCATGGCTTGTTGAAACAATTTTTATGAATCCAAAATACCTTGAATTTAACAAATAATAATTTAATATTTTAATCCATATTTTAATATTTTTTTTAATCCTTTAACTATTTAATAAATATTTGTCTTCATTGGCTTCTTAATAATTTATGCCTTAAATTTCTCCTAAGGTATATTTTATTCTTTATATTATTTAAATATCTTTTCCCTTGGAACACATTTTATTATTCAATGGTTAACTCCTTTCTATTACCTTTATATTCTCTTTTCATTACTAAACCCACCTCATATTTTATTTCTTTTTTTTTCCTTCATGATGAGTGGAGTGCCCACTTGAAACATTGGACATTCAAATATTGACACAGAGTTTATTCCAAAAAAAAAATCTCAACGATGGTTGAAAATGTTCATGATGAACTGGCCTATGATAGAAAACCTTGTGAAAAGGATAATTATGATAGGATGCTTGTCAAAAGGTTGATTAAGGGATCATGTGAGCTCCCATGAGACATCAAATGATCAAGTAACATTAGGAATGTTGAAGGAAACTATCCAAATATGAAAATTAATCATGCCAATATGTATGACTTGTAATTATTAGAGTAATAATTCCTTTATGCATAATTTATATATTCATTTATTTGTTTATGATTGAATTCATGTATGATAATGATACCTAGGTTGGATATGATGAATGAATAATATTTTGGTATGGTAATGTTTTTATAATCCTTTTGATTCAACAATGAATTAGTATCTCATGATTGGTTCACTTATAATGAGTGAATGGGTAGCATAATCATGTTATGAATTTTCATAACACATGATAGTGAATTCCAATAGAGCTAATGTGTGAGACCATATTGTTGATGGATTTGGAACGATATAGTAATAAAGAAATGTCCACTTGTCTCCCTGTTTATATTGCCATTGTAGACTATAACCTTCTAGAAAATAGTGAGGATCACCAGTAAAGGAGAGGATTCCTAAGGTACTATATAGTAGAGAAAGGAATTTCCTTCTAGTATGTTCGAGGTACATATGGGGGGTGACTAGATGTGTTGAGGTATTTGTTAGACCTTCCCATTTATGATGGTGGAATACATGATGTAGAAATGTAGTATTTTGAAATCAAGCGACAGGGATGGATTGAGTAGATGTGATCCTGAGTATCGGCACATCGGTTTATTGGAATAAATATTTAGTTTCATCTTGTAATGGTAGGTATTCTAAGTAACACATGTACATTGAAACATAGTTCCATTTAATTGAGTATGATTAACAACTAGAAATTATTGCATTATTAGTTTGTTAATATTATTTTGAGAAAACATCATGGATGATAATAAATATTGAAAGAAAGGATTATAGGCATAGATAATCACTTTTATTTGGTTGATTAACAAATTTAGGTTGTAGGTGGAATGGTCTCAAATATGAAAATGACTGTAATTCTGTAAGAAATATTAGGGACTATGCCACACAAGAGCCAAACACCATGAGAAGGAATCTCATACTTATGAAATTTATGAATTACACTTGGAATTTATAAGTTATATTATTATGAATATATATAGTGTAACTGTATGTGTATGATACACGATAGATGATGGCTATTTAAGATCAAAAGCCTTGAAGGAAGGTCATTGGCTTCTTCTTCTTCTTCTTCTTCTTCTTCTTCTTCTTCTTTTTCTGAATAACTCTAATTCTAATTATGTAACATAAAAGTACAAAACTGCCACAGTTTCAGCTGAGTGAGCCTGAAAGCTAGGCTTGACTGTCAAAAAATGCATGGTTCTAGACTACCCATAGAGGGGAAACCAGTCCCTTAGAAGCTTGTCTTGCCACCCTCGCAGGGGAAACCAACATTGAGTTCAGATAATTTAATCATATATTCAGAAATTGACCTATGAAAATAACATTTTTCTCTTTCAGCAAAGGAGAATTAAACAGAAAAACAAAAACCAACCCATGAAACCATGGTCCAGCATAATTTGTCATGGTTACTTGTCATTAGCAGGAGAGGGAGGTTCCTCCACAATACGACACCTCTACTCATCGTTGCTGCAGACTTCATCTTCCGTGGTTGCACAGGTGGCTTTGGCGGCACCCTTCTGTTCCTATTCCTGATGTTTTTCAACTCGAGCCATCTCCAGTGGCTCCTTTGTAACCTTAGCAACATCTTTGTCTGGAGGGGATTGAGGAGTGGGAGCAGCAGGTGAATTAAAGCCAGCAGCTTCCTCTCGAAGGGTGACGGTGATGTAGGCAGTGATGAAAGGCCTATCCATGGTGCATTGAAAGCGAAATTTAGCTCTTTGGGAGGTTTAGCGGAGGGGAATGTGAGCAGACGGAGTGGAGACAAGGGAAAAAAAGGTTTGGGAAACTGGTTGAGAGGGAGAAACTGCATGGTTATCCTGGGGGCCCTGGGTGGACTACGCTTTCCTAGCAAGGTGAGCTCGACCCCTTTGGCTTCTGGTATCTGGCAAATGGCCACAAGAGAAAACCTCAGAGGAGGAGTCAGTGTTGGGGGTGGACCGGGAGCGTGTAGCTCGGCCCCTACTACTGCCTTGGTCGCTTCTCATCCTATGACAGAGCCGAGCCATGTTGGCAGTGGAACGCAGGCTATGTCGACTGAAATGTGGACAGGAATGACGCTGAGCAGAAGAAAAGGGCGTGGCGGGCTGAACATAGGGCAGAGACTTTGTGCAGCAAAGCACACTCTTAAAGAAGTGAAAGCCCGACAGAGTTTCAATGCAGCAGAGCAGCAAGAAACATCTCCCGGTGTGCATTCGAGCACTTGGCTCGACATAGGCAGGAGGGCAGGAGCTACTCTGCGGAGCAAGGGACCAGTAAGCAGGGTGGACGTGAAACAAATTACTACAATTGAATGCCATTAAAAACCAGAGGGGCTACACAAAATGGCAGTGGAGCTTAATGGAGCTACTAATGGTGAGCAAGTTGGCCACATTTAATGTGGAATAAATGTCTTTGTGGGTGGCCATATGGCCACCCCATGCGATTTACATCGGGATTCTCCGTGGGACAAACGTCCCATCCTCTTCAATGAGCATCCGCATCTAGAAGAAGGAAGGTCATTGTTATGACAAAGGAACCCTGTGATTTCGACAAGCTATATACTACTAGTGGATGTCCAGTAATAAGTTGGTGCTCTCCTTACAGGAGAAATCCATGACAAGATGGATCACCTAAGGGATTTTTTAGTAGACAAGGGGACATCTACGCCTAGAGTGTGAGTGTATCAGGGAGGAAGAAACTTATAAGTTCATGTGGGATGGTGGCTAGAATCTTGAGGGTGTGTTAGAAAGGATAATGAAATTAATTATTTCCTATGGAATCCATTATATGGGATAGATGCATATCCATATAGATAAGTATTAAATAAAAAATACATACATATCTTTGAATAGATGCTTACATCATGGAATTGAGAAATATTGTGCATAAGATAAGTGTTTATTGATAATTGTTATAATATGTATGCTTACTTGAATACTAATGTAGGCATATGTTGGAATTTTGAAGTCTGGTGGTACACCGAGGTATTGAATAGGATGGCACTGCAAATACAACTAAAGAGTGAGGAAAATAAGTTGTTAATGAGAAGACAACATTTAGTATTGTGTTATTCTAAGGGGGATATGCTAGAAGGTCCTAGTATTGAATCCCATTGATTAACTTTACTTAATTATGATTGAATTTTTTATTTTGTTTTGCATGGATACTTTAATTACCATGCTTTATTTACACCATGAGGAAAAAATTTCATAGTGATATCAATAATATAAATATTATTTTTCTTGAATTTAATAAAATAATTGAGATACGTGAGGTAGGCACGCATAAAAAGGGGGTTATGGTAGCAGGAGATGGTAAAGGTGAGAGGTTACTAGGGGGTTATACATGCCAAATAATCCTTACTTTTCCTTTTTCCAAACTTTACTTTGTTTCCTTCATCACCATGTTCCTTACTAAAAATCTAAAAACCTTAACTACCAAACATTGAATGCATGTGGTAGTTGTGGATATGTACAACTTACATAATTATGAAATCAAGTGCATAAGTACTTTCATCATGGGAATAGTGAGAGAAGGGGTAAAACCTAGATTTTCTCACATTTTCTTCGAAAAAAATCATGTCCCCACAATAAGGGGGAAAATGAGGTCTTATGGGGTGTTGGGGTTAGGGTGATTTTTTAATTCATTCATTCATCATTATACCTCCCACACATGTGATTGACAGGGAGGGAACAAACCCATGATTGGATGTAGGAAATTTATTTTATAGAGGCAATGATTCATGTAATCTTAGACACATGTATGTTAATAGTTGTAGGGAATAAGGAATAATTCATTACTGGTCATTCTTGTACTAAGACAAGCAACATAGTCCAATATAAATGTCACTTAAATGACATAAGAAATTTTGGTTCTAAGGTGAATAGTGGAGCCCATTCTGTATTCACATGAACTTTGTGTGAGCATTATGAACTCATGCAAAGAACATTGAAGAGAGATGCATGGAGCTAGACAAAGTAGAGAAGGAAAATAAAATGGAAGGGAAGTAAGTTATAAGAGAGAAAGAAATAGAGGGAGAGGCAAATTCATTCTCTCTTGGTTGATGCTAGCATCCATGAAAGTAGTTGTAGAGGTATTGGTTCCTACTAGGAGGGTGATAAAGGAATGATAGATGAAATTTTGAATTCATGTGATGAGAACTACATAAATATGTATAGATTCTGAAAAAAAATATACGAAAGAAATTCAAATGGTTAAAACATAATTTCCATGAAAATAAGTGAATTATAGAGAGGGAGAGCATACATAGATTCAAAAATAGGGTTGGAAAGGGATCCAAGAAAGATATCAAGCTATGTGATGGAGAATCCATGGATAGAAGCTAAGGACTAAACCATAGTGTGGGTGTAACAACCAAGCAAGGAAGCCTTTAAAACATGAAAAAGGTCAAGAACTATGTAAATGTCGTTGGAGTTAATGGATAATATCTAGAACTTCTATGCACACATAGAGAGAGAGCTTAGAGACTTTTGAGGGACTATTGAGTAGATTAGGAAGATATTATCCTTATTCTAAGTAAGGAAACAAATTTCTGCCACCAAAATAGTTCTGTTGTTCCAAGAAAAAAAAATAGCGATGAGACAATGGGATAGGTAATTTATTTTATCCTAAGAATGATTTCCATAAAAATGTTCTAATTTTACTTAGCAGTATCATAGCTTCAAATAGGGTAGCCTATTATAAAAATGATTAGTGAAATAGAGTCTATGGTTGGGTGGAAAATTGCTCTACATATGTTAACATTGGCCTTCAACTTTCAACTAGATAAGTTATTCCTTTTGTTTGTTTATGCTTGATGCACTTTGTTGGAGTATTTTACTATTTCAATGTTGAATATTTCTACAAGTTTACTATTTCTTCATAATGGTAAATCAATGTCATATGTGCCAATGTGATTCTTGTAAATATAATTTTATATGATGCTACAACATTTTTACGGTGATTCTTGTAAATATAATTTTATATGATGCTACAACATTTTTACTAAGTATCATTACCTCTATTCATTTTTGGATGTGAGTGTGCCAGTAAACATACATATTGTTATAGCTTGGGATGAATATGCTACGTGAATCAATATTATGGTTATAGGATACCATTAGGGAATAATGAACTGTGGATGGAATATATGATTTCTTTTCTAATGTTATGGAACATATGCTTTCTTTGCTAATGTTATGGAACATATTCTTTCTTTGCTAATGTTATGCATGAAACTAGAGGTATATATTATTCCTTGTCTACTTAATCATACTCATTCACCTTGTAATAATTTTTTGATTAAAATAAGAACTCACTGGTTATGTTCCAAACTAGAATTAAAATAAATATAGGATATTTCCAATAATTTTTTTGATTAAAATTAATTTAAAAATAAAATAGATATAAAATATAATTGTATAAAGGAAAAATCCAAAAGAAATACTTCCTCTATGCACCATGGTTTTGAAAACTAGGTTATCCATGAATATTTTGTTTTATGGAAGTGATTCTTGAGCATTTTAGATAAAATTACATATGTATAACACCTCAAATTCTTATTGAGAGAAATAAAAATGCTCCTTTTGTTTGCATGGATGTTTTCATCCATGGGATATGAGGATTGATTCTTTAACTAGAAACTTAACTACAATATTTTCACCAACAACAAATCTGTGTAGACATGATCAACTAGATGTAAAAGTACATGTTTATATTGGTTTATATTGGATTTCAATTTGGTAGAGGGAGTATATACAATGTTTTCAAGAGAGAAAGAAAGTCTTGTGGCTCCAAGGAAAACCTCTTTTTCAGTGAAAATTTTGACTAAAATATTTGCACGCAATAAATTTAATCTCTCTAGAAACCTAACAGATTTGTAATATATATATACACACACACACACACCACATGTGATTTTTCATTGTTTAATGTATATTTTTGAATGTAAAAAATGTATTCAATGTCATCAAAATTTACTTGAGAACTTGGATTTTGTAAACTACATAGCTTAAACTTGCAATTTCAACACATTTGCTTGATTTGAAACAAAATTGACCAAAACATATGCTTAAAAGAGGGTCACAATGAGAGTACTTCAAATGATTTAGCCATAAACAATATTGCGTATATATATATATATATGCACATTTAAATGCCTTTTCTTGAAATATTTTATCTGTGGATTATATTTTCCACATTAAAATTATTTTATTTTATTTATATATTTTTTAATAAATTTCAATATTAATTAAACCTCTAATTTAAAATATTTTATTTATGAGTCATGTTGAATATTTTATTATTAATTGTATATTATTAAATGTTACACTTTAATTTGATATTAAAAATTAAATAAATTAGATATCTCCTAAAAAAATTTTACTTTTAATTACTCCTCTTACAACATTTTATTATGATCATCCTTAAAATGATTTGTCATTTACACCCTCTCCATATACATATGCATGAAGTTAAGATTGAAATAAATTATTGGACATGCATATTGAAAAACATTATTTGAGTCATTACTAAAATATTTTAAAAAAATTATTTAAGTTATGTACTGAAATATTTTTAGAAAGTATAAGAATTATATAATTTCTTGTACTCAAAAGTGTACCATTTTTTTATTACTTTTAGTTACTTTATTTCTCTCTGAAATTGGTATAAGATTATGATAGTTTATATGGGCGTTGAAATATTTTATTTATGGTTGACAGTAAGAATATAACAATATATTCATTTTTTTTTTTATGTTATAGCTCACATTTTTTTATTTACACTGAAATTTTTAACTAAAAATTTTGAACACAACACATTTAATCTCTCTAGAAACCTAATATATCTATAATTAAAATTGATATATATATATTGTAAATTTTCATTGTTTAAATTATATTTTGGAATGTATAAAATGGAATCAATGTCTTCAAAATTTATAGTGAAAAATTTGACTAAAAAATTTACACATAAGAGATTTAATCTCTATGGAAACCTAATAAATCTGATATATATATATATATATATATATAGATCACGTGTAATTTTTTAATGTCCTTAATTTTTTTTAATGTCTTCAAAATGTCAAATATCTCTCCTCTTAATGGCTACTATATATATGAATAGGATGTTAATAATCATTGATGTCTATGGGTAACCAATAAATAAAATTGCACTACATATCTAATGATGTGGGTTGCAGATAGAATTTCTCAAAATATCTCCTTCATCTTCATGTTGATAATGAAATTTATTTTAAGTAAATAGTTTCAAATTTATTATTCATTTTCCTAAATTCTCATTTTAATATAACCTCTTTAGTTTCAATCTTGAAATTTTGGATGACAGTATTTATTTCACTAATACATCGGTTTTGAATATAGTTGGTTAATTTTTTTTAATAAGATGCCTTGAGGAATCCATTCAATTGTATTCCAGCTGATTTTTTTGAACAACCAACACCTTACTATTCCAAGAATAACAATAAAAAATTTATCAATTCCTGGCATAAATGTAATGGTGAATTTTTTATTTTTAATAGGGCGTCTTCCAGCAAACGGTCTTCTGATCTAGAGTTTTTCAAAATGCCAGCACCTCTGTATTCAAATAAAAACAACTACTTTATTATTTCTTTGTAGAAACGTAATTTGCATAAAGTGTATATTGAAAATAGAGGGTAAGTAACAAAATAGACAATGGAACGCGAGGGATCATGTTTTTCGAATGAATTTTTTTTAAATTTTTCATAGATTTTGACTTAACGATAAATCGAAGTTAAAAAAACAAGAATTGGGCATCAATTATTTTAAGGAGAATGAAAAATAAAATAAAATAAACTATTATCTAAATAATATTTGAAAATGACAATCATATATCAGAAAATTATAATTATATATACTAAAAATTCATTATCTAAGGGAAAAGAGAACGGGGTTCTCAGGTTTTGTAATGGACACATATAATTAATGATACTTATTTTATGAAGATTTTTAATTTTTTCATAGATTTTAAGTTGAATATGAGTCGAAGTTAAAAAGAAAGAATCATACATCAGTTATTTTAACAAAATTGAAAAATTAAAAACTTATTATCTAAATAATATTTGAAAATGACAAGTATGTATCATAAAATTATAATTATATATACCAAAAATTCATTATCTAAGGGAAAATAGAATGAGGTTCTCATGCTCTATAATGGACACATTTATTTAATGATACTTATTTTATTAGATAACCCAATACAGTTCTAAGAAAAAATCATTATGGTTCCCAAAACTGAAAAAAAAAACAAAAAAAAACAAAAAAAAAAACAAAAAACAAAAAAAGAAGAAGGTAGAGCATGCAAGAGGAATTGCAACCTAGGCACATAATTACTTGTACCGTTGTATGCTAGTTCCTAACTTCTTCATTCAAATTACAGTACTTTGCGAACAACCCTGTACCACTGTGTGCTCAGTTCTTTACTTCTTAATTCAAATTCTACAACTTTGCGAACAAACCTCGTGCATTATATATGATTGTGACTAAACATATGCAACAAACTTGGAAGATGAAAAAAACACTATTCAATTCTTTAAATAGACAGGAAAATAAGACACTTGAATTTTTAAATAAAGGTGAACAATTCTTTTACTACCATTTGTTCCAAAAATTGAGGGTCATTTTATCCAAATTAATCCCAATACCATGAAATACGAGTGAATGAAAGACAGAAACCTTTTTTACACCAAATGGGGAGGGTGAAATAACTATCATAAATACATATTCTTGTAAATTGGGGTGAATGGAAGGTTGTAACTACTGATTTCAAGGGATAATTTTTTTTTTTTACCCTCTCCCTTAAAATAAGGTGGACTAACCTCTAGAACTAATTTTCCCCTAAATTTTCTATGCTTTGTTCCCTCAAATCCATGTGCTTATTTTCTATCATGAGAGATTGATGTATGCGAATTGTGGAGGTGAAAACTGGAACTGAATTGTGGGAATAGGAACCAAACCACTGGAACAAGAACCACCAAACCCTTGGAACAAGAACCAAACTACTGGAATAGGAACCCTCTTCAGTAAAGGTATTTGACCGGCTAAGTCATTTTAGTTTGATGCTCCTGCATTATTAAATATCTCTAAATATTAAAGCATTGATTTATAATTTTATAGAGTGGAAAATAATAAATATATTTTAATAAAATAAAAAAATTATCATAATTTAGTTAAACTAGTAATGGACAAGTATTATTAGGTATTATTTGGGAATGTGAGCTAACTCATTACACCCATGTAGAATACACTAATTTTTTTTTATGGTTATTATGAATTGATTCATATTGGCATTTATTAGCTATTTAATTTATATGGTTTCCATAGTTACTATTCATAGTAAACCATATACTTGAAATGACTCGGTGATGGTGGGGTAGGCTTTCAATCTTGCTAGATGTTTCTAAATCATGGATTTTTAATATGTTTTCTTACATCCAAGGAAAATAAACACTTAACTAAGTAAAAGAATTTTTAAATCACACTCCAAGACCTAATAAAATATCTTAACTAAGTAAAATAATTTTTAAATCATACTCCAAGACCTAACAAAATATCTTTCTATTCCACACTTACCTTGAAAATACTTCTTAAAATACTCCATAAGTAAATAATTCTTGAGTGTAGCAAAATGTGTTCTATAACATTTGAAATACCTCATAATTATTGTAGCCACATAAATTAAATTTAAATATCCATCAAAACGCTTATCTCATGATACATTTAGGATCAAGAAGATTTAAAAAAATCATAAAATAATGAAATTGTAACTTTATTATTATTATTATTGCTATTAAATTAACATAGTAAAATATATATATATATATATATATATATATATATATATTAAAAAAAAAAACTTGTAACAAGATTCTTAACCAATACCATGATTTACTAATATTACATATCTAAAAAAATTATAACTTGTATTTATATGATTTTTTTTAACTAATTAATATAATCAAAATGACAAAAAAAAAATAATCACTTTTGAAATAAATTTGTAATTAATATTTTAATTATTAACAAATACAATAATTTATTAATATTAAGTATCTAAAAAAATCATAAGTCTTATTCATATGAATTTTTTAATTAATCAATTAAAAAAATAATTACTTTTCAAATAAATCTCTAAATAATATTTTGAAATATTTTATATAAATTAAATCTTTATCCTCTAATCTCATAATAATTAAATTAAAATTTTACAAACCATATTCTAAAATAATCACAATTATTGGCTTAATTAAAAAAATTAAATAATAGTTAAATATAATTAAATTTATTTTTTTATTACATTCAAGATACCTTGTAATAATAATTAAATATATTAGTTAAGTGGCTTTCAATATATTCAAATAACTCGTAATAATTAAATGTTACTTGATTTGCAATTAAATGTCTCAAATCACGAGATCTGAAAATAGGGTACGAATGGCCAATGCCATAGTTTTGATGATCCACTGTAACTATAATTTGAAGGCTTTTATTCTGACGAACATATATACACACATACCCCATCACCGTAACCACAGAATTTTTATGTAAACCCAAACTTTTGTTTGACCATCTCGCAACATTTTTTAACATTTGTAAACTATTCGTTCGAATTCTCGGGCGGTCATAACTGCGGGAATTAGAATTATAGCGACACAAATACAGAAAGATGACTGGAAAACGGAAACGAAATTATATATTGTTTTTAAAATGAAAAGTAATAACCAAGCCTTTATTTCACAGTGTATTAAAGCCAAGATTTTTACTGTTTTATCATCTTCACTCCCACGCTATGGCTACCAGACTACGAACCACATGTATTCCACCCTTCACGCATTTCCACCGAATTTGGCCGAATTGTTGGAGTCCGCTAGATTTGTTGTGAGATGTTATTTTGCTTTCAAATCTCACTGTAAAACTTGCCTTCTCCTTTTGCTTGTTGAAGATGAGGGTGGTCGGCTCCATGATTATATTTACGCTTGGTGGGTGCTCAACTGCAATCTCATACACAGACGGGGCTGTCCCGACGTTCGTCACCGTTCTCCTCGTAACACAAACTAAATTAAGCAGCTTAAAGACCACAGGGAATGATGGGTAGTTCAGATCTCCTGGATTCTGCGAGCCGGGTAAGTGGGTGCATGATCTCGCGTTGCCTGTAATAATATGAATTTTCTTTTTGGTATAATTGAGGGTACATAGAAAGTTAACGTAGTCGTCAAATCTCATATCATAGACTAGACCGGGGTCCATGGTAGCACCGGGACTCACATAACCGGCGCCTATTGCAAATGCGTTTGTTGGTAGCCCATTTGGGTGTTGGAATTTTTAGTTTTCAAACTGTAAAACAAACTTTCTATTTCTTTTAAGAACTGTTACAAATCTTCCTCTTAACACAGAGGGATAACATAAAGAAAATTACTGCTACAGACGCAGTGCACAGAACTACACTCTGTTCTTTCAAAACGATACTCTCTGTCACTATAAACCAACACTGCTGTGTATTAAAGTTTCGTGCTGCTGTGCGAAAACAAAACCTAATAACAATAATACAATACACTATCACAGGCTCGCGGGCATTTTCTTTTTATATGTCGTGCATATATTAAAACATTACATAAAAAAAATATGAAACTTTAACCAAAGTCTACATAAAACAAATATAATGCGGGATATACAGGTAGGGACCACATCGCAAACGCAATCAGCAAAAAAAATATGTGCTAACAACCGAAACTTGCGATTGCGATTGAGACATGGATGAGATGGACCATTTTAAATCCACCATATAAATGGCGTCGGGTCCTAACTTTAAACAAAAAACGCATGACCCCCGATCTTCCGATTGCGATTGGAATCCGGACGCGATGCATCAATAAACTGCGCCATAAAAGAACATCGGGTCTGGGACTTCAACATGTGTGATCGGGCCTTGTACACAAAAAAGAGGTTTCGATTGCGATTCGAACATCGGACGCGATGGAACTTATCAACCCCATTACATAACAGCATCGGGTCCATCCTTTGGTAATGTGATCGGGGGACACAACAAAACTTCCCCGATTCAATACTTGCGATTATATATTATGTTGCCGCGTGGTGTTGTGGACCCATGGGCCTCAGCAGTGGTGGAGGGCGATTTATAACATAAGGTTTGGTTGTATTATATACAACTGTTCAACTATGGAACTCTATCACATCTGCAAGACATTTTTAATATAAAACATATATGTATCATATGTATTGCGATATGTGATTGCGACTGTGATCGCATCGCATTGTAGAACTCCATATCAACAAGACACTGCATTAAAAAAAAACTTGCGATTCTAATTTGGGCATAAGTGGTGGGAACCACTTGTCCTGCCTTTTCAGAAAATTTTAATTCTTTCCGCTGTTTAAACACATTTTCATTAGTTCTGGTCGTTGAGGGCTTAAAAACCCGAAATGACTATTTTAATTAAACTCTGCTCTTCCGTAGTTCAGAACTATGAGGAAAATCTTCGTTCCTATGTAAAACGGCTCTGCCCATCACCATAATCAGTTTCTCCTCTGCACTCTGTGGCTGCGGCCCATCAAAATTTAATTCTTCCTTACAAATCTCCATTCTTCTTTGACTGCGTAGTGCTGTGTATGCATACTTCTTCTACTGCCTTTGTACTCTTTCTTCCTGTTCAAGGCTAGCAGCGACTTTAATATTTCAACACTCTCCCTTAAAGTGAGTTGCTCGGTTATCCATCATACCCAAGAATCTTATTAAAAATTCAAAGGTCTTCTGCCCCAATGGCTTTGTTAAAATATCTGCATATTGCTCCTCTGTTTTACAATGCTGTAAAACAATTTCTCCATTGTTTACCAATTCTCTGATATAATGAAATTTTGTATCTATGTGCTTTGTTCTTTTATGAAACACAGAATTCTTTGATAATGCAATAGCTGAGCTATTGTCACAATAAATCACCGTCCCTTTTACCTGTTCTTGGCATAAACTTCTCAACATTCTTCTCATCCAAATTTCTTGACATGCTGATGCTGTAGCTGCCACATATTCTGCCTCTGCTGTAGATAATGCTACAATAGACTGTTTGTTAGAAGCCCATGAAATGGCTCCTGAACCCATATGAAAAACATAACCGGAAGTGCTCTTCTGATCATCTACACTTCCAGCCCAATCACTGTCAGTGTATCCAACTAATTCTGAATTCTCTGAAGCAGTATATAAAATACCAAATCTTTTAGTTCCTTTAACATACCTCATAATTCTCTTTGCTGCTTGCCAATGTGCTTCAATTGGCTTCTCCATAAATATGGAAATTAAACTAACAACATGCATAATATCTGGCCTAGTTGTAGTCAAATACATGAGGCTGCCAACTATGATTTTGTACAGACTTGGATCAACATCCTTGCTGTTGTCATATTTACTCAACTTCAATCCCATTACTGTGGGAGTAATTGCAGCTTTACACTCCTGCATATTAAATCTCTCCAAAACTTGATTCACATACTTTGCTTGAGATAAAAATTCCCTTTTTCATTTTGTTCTACTTCTATTCCTAAGAAGTATCTCAAAAAACCCATGTCAGTCATTTCAAATTCATCTTTCATGACTGTTTTAAAATTTTCAACAAGGTAATCATCATTACCTGTAAATATTAAATCATCAACATATAAAACAACAATTAACATTTTACCATCCTTTTCTTTGATGTAGAGGGTGGGTTCTCCCTCACACTTTTCAAATCCATTTTCGAGTAGATAGGAGTCTATCCTACTGTACCATGCTCTTGGTGCTTGCTTCAGCTCATAAAGAGCTTTCTTCAATTTGCAGACCTTATGCTCTTGGCCTTTCTTCTCATATCTGAGAGGTTGTTCCACATATACCTCTTCCATTAAAACTCCATTTAAAAATGCAGATTTTGCATCCATCTGATATACTTTCCATTTGTTTTGTGCTGCTATGGACAGCACTGCTCTTACTGTCTCCATTCTTGCAACTGGTGCAAAATTTTCTTCATAATCAATCCCATGTTTCTGCTTATATCATTTGACAACAAGTCTGGCCTTGTGTCTTTCTATTTTTCCTTGAGCATTGCTCTTGGTCATATAAACCCATTTAACTCCAATGACTTCTTTACCTTCTGGGAGATCAACCAACTCCCATGTTTTTTTCTTCTCTATGGCATTAATTTCATCATCCATAGCTTCTATCCATTTTCTATCTTCAATAGCATCTTCAAAATGAATAGGATCATCAACTTGACAATACAAAGCAAATAGGGAATTCATACCTTCATTTGCTGCTCCTTTCTCATATATTTCTGTAATACTTTTGAACTTTGTTCCTTGTTCACTTGGTGTATTTGTGCTTGAAGAAGCACTCGAATCTGTTTCACGTGGTGTGCTCGGTGATGCACTCTCGGTTCTTCTCAAGGGTGTTCTTGCTGCCACTTGAGGCGTCCCTTACTGTCCTTGCGTTGCTAGAGGTTGTGCAACAGATGGGTTGTTAATTTCAACCACATCTCCTTCATCTTCATCATGAGATAAACATATTTTAACATTGATTGTTTTCTCAATGCTTCCATCCCATGCTTCCTCTTCAATAAATTGCACATCTCTTCTTATCGCAAACTTCTTTGTGGATGGGTTATACAATATGTATCCTTTGGAATTTTCACAATATCCAAGGAAAATGCACTTCTCCCCCTTACTATCCAACTTCTTCCTCAACTTGTCTAGAATGTGTGCATATGCCACACATCCAAAAACTCTCATGTGGGTGACTCCTTGTTTTCTGCCACTCAATGCTTCTTCTGGAAATTTTTTCATCACAGCTTTTGTGGGGAATCTATTTAAAATATACACAGCACAGTTTTCTGCTTCTGCCCAATACTCATTCGGAAAATGTTTTGCCTTTAGCATAATTCTCACCATTTCCATTATTGGTCGATTCTTCCTTTCAGTAACTCCATTCTGTTGCGATGTGTACCTTGTGGTAAACTGCTTGTGTATGCCGTTCTCTCTGCAAAAACGCAAAAATTCCTTTGATATGTATTCTCCTCCTTTATCAGTTCTGAGAACTTTAATATACTGCCCACTCTGTTTCTCTACAAGAGCTTTAAAGTGGAAAAGTTTCTGAAAGACTTCACTCTTATATTTCAGAAAATAAACCCACACTTTTCTTGTGAAATCATCTATGAAGGTCAGCATGTAATTGCTGCCTAAAACTGATGTTGTTTGCATCGGCCCACATAAGTCTGAGTGAATGATTTCTAAGGGTGCTTTCGCCCTTATGCTTTGCCCATATGGAAAATTTTCTATGTGTTGCTTTCCCAAGATGCAGCCTTCACATAGGCTGTCAGGCTTCTCAATCAATGGTAAACCTCTTACCATTTATTTTCTGTGCAACAAATTTAATCCTACAAAATTGAGATGTCAAAATCTTAGGTGCCATAACCAATTTTCATCTTTCTCTTCCTTCTGAAAGGCTTCTTGTGTTACAGCTACTATGCTCTTTTATTTTCCCTTCAAGTCAGTATTGAGCTTGAGTGGAAACATTCTATTACTGGTCATTTGAATTTCAGCAATGATTTTCTTGCTTGGAGGTATATCTTTTATTATGCACACATCATCCTTAAATATTACATTGTAACCTTTGTTTATGAGCTGCCCAACGCTCAAAATATTACACTTCAGACCTGGAACATAATACACATCAGGGACAAATTTCTGCTCACCATTTCTTGCTCAAATACTAACTCTGCCTTTTCCTTTTACAGAGATCTTAGTATCAGTCCCTGTGGTCACTTTAGATTTAATCTCTTCATCTAGATTGGAAAACATTGCTCTATTTCCAGTCATGTGATTACTACATCCTGAATCTAAGAACCAAATATCATCTTCTCTATCTTATGCTACATTACAAGCTAACAACACATTACTTGGGTTCTTTTCTTCTTTTGCTACATTAGCATTTTGCCTATTTTTCATGTCATTTTGCTTCTTTCTACATTCATTGGAATAGTGCCCATATTTCTTGCAATAATGACATTGGACATTGGATTTGTCATACCTTTGTCCATGATCATGTTGGTGTTGATGTCCACCTTGCTGTTTGTTGCTTTGCTCGTGGCTCTGATTTTGACTATTTCTCCTTCCATGTGAATGTCAAGGGTTGTTCCTTCCACCTCTGTTCTGGCTTCTGCCTCTTCCTCCTCCTTTACCTTGACCTCTTCCTCTTCCTGAAGGCATCTGGGTCTTGAAGGCATGCTCTAGAGATGAGTGTTCATCTCTGCTCAGTCTCTGTTCATGAGTTATCAGTGAGGCATGAAGTTCATCTACCGTGAACTGTGAGAGATCTTTGGTCTCTTATATGGTGGTAACAATAACATCAAACTTTGAGGGTAAGATCCTCAAAAGTTTCTCCACAATCCTTCTTTCTTCAAGAGTTTCTCCATGGGATCTTATCTGATTTACAATCCCAATCACATGTGTAAAAAATGTGTCTACATTATCTGACTCTTTCATGCAAAGAGTTTCAAAATCTCTCCTCAGCAACTGAAGCTTTGTTGTCTTAACTTTCTCCATACCTTGATAGGCTACTTTCAGAGTTTCCCATGCCTCCTTGGATCTTTGGGCTGCTGCTATCCTTGGAAACACACTCTCATTTACTTCTTGATACAATAAGAAGAGAGCTTTAACATCTTTCTTCCTATTGCTCTTCAATAGGTCCTTCTCTACTTGAGTTAAGGCATTAAATGCATGTTCATCAGCTGGCTCAACAAAACCATCTTCTACAAACTCCCATAAGTCTTGTGAGACAAACAGGGCTCTCATGGTAATGGCCCAATAATCATAATTCTTTCCATTAAATTGTGGAAGCTGAACATTTCCAATGTTCATACCAGTACTTGGTCCAGCCATTGCTTTTAAACTGAACTCTGAACTTAAACAAACTATCTTTATTTTTCTTGAAAGAGAAATCTCTTTTAAACAATAAACAACAACTCTATTTTCTTTTGAAAAATACTTGAACTTTGTCTTCTGTTGAGCTTTCACATTGCTGGAGAAAACACTGCAATAAGTCTTCTTATTCTTCAGCTTCTTTGAAACCTTCAAAGAGCCTAACTATGCTCTGATACCATGTTGGAATTTTGAGTTTTCAAACTGTAAAACAAACTTTCTATTTCTTTTAAGAACTGTTACAAATCTTCCTCTTAACACAGAGGGATAACATAAAGAAAATGACTGCTACAGATGCAGTGCACAGAACTACACTCTGTTCTTTCAAAACGACTCTCTGTCACTGTAAACCAACACTGCTGTGTATTACAGTTCCGCACTGCTATGTGAAAACAAAACCAGATAACAATAATACAATACACTATCACAGGCTCGCAAGCCTTTTCTTTTTATATGCCGCGCATATATTAAAAAATTACATAAAAAAAATATGAAACTTTAACCAAATTCTACATCAAACAAATATAATGCTGGCTATACAGGTAGGGACCACATCGCAATCGCAATTGGAAAAACAAATATGTACTAACAACCGAAACTTGCGATTGCGATTGAGACGCAGATGCGATGGACCATTTTAAATCCGCCATATAAATTGCGTCGGGTCCGAACTTTAAACAAAAAGTGCATGATCCCCAATCTTCGTATTACGATTGGAATCCGGATGTGATGCATCAATAAACTGCGCCATAAAATAACATCGGGTCCAGGACTTTAACATGTGCGATCGGGCCTTGTACACAAAAAATAGGTTCCTATTGCGATTCGAACACCGGACGCGATGAAACTTATCAACCCCATTACATAACACCATCAGGTCCATCCTTTGGTAATGTGATCGGGGGACACAACAAAACTTCCCCGATTCAATACTTGCGATTATATATTATGTTGTCGTGTGGTCTTGTGGACCCACGGGCCTCAGCAGTGGTGGAGGGCGATTTATAACATAAGGTTTGGTTGTATTATATACAATCGTTCCACTATGGAACTCTATCACATCTGCAAGACATTTTTAATATAAAATATATATGTATCATATGTATTGCGATATGCGATTGCGACTGTGATCGCATCGCATCGCAGAACTCCATATCAACAAGACACTGCATTAAAAAAAAAATCTTGTGATTCTGATTTGGGCATAAGTGGTGGGGACCACTTGTCCTGCCTTTTCAGAAAACTTTAAGTCTTTCCGCTGTTTAAACACATTTTCATCAATTGTGGTCATTGAGGGCTTAAAAGCCCGAAATGACTGTTTTAATTAAACTCTGCTCCTCCATAGTTCAGAACTACGAGGAAAATCTTCGTTCCTCTGTAAAACAGCTCTGCCCATCACCATAATCAATTTCTCCTCTGCACTTTGTGGCTGCGGCCCATCAAAATTTAATTTCTCCTTACAAATCTCCATTCTTCTTTGACTGCGTAGTGTTGTGTACGCATACTTCTCCTGCTTCCTTTGTACTCTTTCTTCCTGTTCAAGGCTAGAAGGGACTTTAATATTTCAACATTGGGGAGTTGCATATAAGGTCTTTATAATTATCAAATAGCAGTGTAGATGTCATGAGAGCCGATTTTATTGCAGCGGGTGTCCACTCTGGATGCACCGCGCGTAGGAGCGCTGCGATGTCAGTCACATGAGGGCAGGACATGGATTTCCCAGAGATTATTTTGTAATCTATGTTGTCCGATGTCCCAACTGAGATTATGTTGTAATCTTCGCTATCGGTTTGTGGCCGGCTCATCCAAGCTGCCAATATTTTGATACCCGGAGCAATGAGGTCGGGTTTAAGGATCTCCGAAACCACTGGATTCGGTCCTCTTGAAGAGAAGTCAGCTACCACCGGTGCTCGCAGTCTACCAACCACGGTCAAGCCCTCTATTTTAATGTTTGTTGTAGGATTTCTGCAGCTATTGATATAAGCTTTAATTCCTTGGCTGGACTTGGAATGGACGCAGGTTGCTGGTAAGGAAGAAGTAAGGGTCCAGAAATCATCTTCTTTGAATGAAAGATTGTTGCCCAAAATCATTCCCGCACCGCCATCTTGTTTCACTTCCAATTGCATCTCATCTATATTCCCAACTCCAAAATCGCATACCACAATTTTTCCAATTACCATATCGGGATCAAGGCTTCCGTCGGCGCAGAGATTTGCGGACTTGTTACTAGACGTGGTTTTCCCGTATACCAAAGGCAGTTTTTCATTGCCTAACCTCTTGCCTTTGTAAAGAGAGGAACCCTTGTAGCTTTTGTCATTCCCAAGCACCACTGGAGCCAGGAACTCTCTGTCGATGCTGCTGGAACCTACGGTTGTTATCCATGGTGCCGTATTCCTAACAGGGTCTTTTGTCCTGCCATTAACCATCAAGAAGGACACAAAAACACCCTTCTCAGTGGCTCTGAGAGCTCCAATCGCTACAAGGTCAGAATAATAAGGTGAATTTGGATAACCAAGTGACAGCGATAGCAAGTCCACCCCATCCGAAACGGCTGCCTCCATAGCGGCAAGCACATCAGACGTGGTGGACACAACACCTAGCAACACATCACCTAGCCAATCTAGCCAACCAGCTTTATAAACAGCCAATATAGCTTTGGTAGCGATGCCTCTTTCTGTTCCGTTAGCGAAGCCAAAATAACTGGCCCCGAGCACTTCTGACCCCGCCGCAGTAGAGGAAGTATGTGTACCATGGCCGTAGGCATATCGAGGAGATTTTTATTCCTTATTTTCGTTGATAGGACCATAAATGGCTTCATATCCTTTGAGAAAGTAACGGGCTCCAATGAGTTTGTTGTTGCAGGAGGAAGCATTGAACTCGGTACCCACTTCACATTCTCCCTCCCATCTGGCGGGCACCGGCTTAAGCCCATGATTGTTGAAGCTCTTTCTCTCCGGCCATATTCCTGTATTCACCATCCCTACGATAGTATCATCGCCGAAATGTGACTGTGGCCATAACCCATGACTAGGACTCAACCCCAGAAATTCCGGCGAACGAGTAGTGTGGAGTTGACCGACGGTATTTGGATACACAGCCAAGCATCCATCCATATTCTCCAGAGCTTGAGCCTCCGTGGTTGTCAGCAAGGCTGCAAAGCCATCCATTACTGTGGCGTACGTATATAGCAAAGCAGCAGTGGGATCTGAATTGGGAAACCAATACTTTCCAGTCTGTTGGCCCATTAATGTTGTAAGAGTACCAATGACTATACCATGTTCATGCAGAAAACCTTATTTTCCAGTCTATTGGCCCATTAATACTCTTAAGAGTACTAATGGGCATGTCTATGCCATGCCACCATGCCATACTTGCAATCCCCTTAACCTTTAGTCTCGAGCTGTCCAAACTCTGATCTGTAGCGCTCCATTGAATCTCTAGCCGCCAAAAAATTCTGCAGCCATTAACTCTCGGCAATCCGCCTTAACTCTCCATCTGCCTTAATTCTCCTTACTCTTCTCGCTGCAAAACTGATTAATGTTTAGTGTACCGATATCAAAAATATCAAATACCTTTTGTCCTCCGTATTCTTTTTATTTAGTTATAGAAAAACCCTTCAGCTTAATTGGTAGGTTATCAAAAAAAATCAAATACCCTTTGTCTTCCGTATTCTTTTTATTTAGTTACAGAAAAACCCTTCACTTTAATTGGTAGTTAATCAGCAGAATTTTTAAAATAAGTTTTGATGTTAGAAATTGTAATATGAAATTACTTTTATTTGATTGCCGCAACTGACATTTAACTGATTTGAATGAATAAGGGAAAACAAAAATGAAAGAAAGCATTATTTGATGGAGAAAAAAATCTTTGTGAGCTTTGTAATATTTTATAAATAACACTAACAAAAACCGAATTTGGTCTTGATCCTTAGTATTAAATATATGACAGATTTAATTAAAAATTATAAAATTTCATTATTAAAGTGAGGGAATTTTTAACAAAATTTCTTCAATTAACTTATGGGAAGGGATGGATACGTTTTCTGTGTCCAATGTAAATTTTTCTTATAAATGACAGCCAGTTATATTATATTTACAAGTGGAACCTGCAAAAACACTTACAATGTTATTTTATATATAATGTGGCTCTCATTACTTGGTTAATCGTATGTAATTAATTTCATATATATATTAGTAATTTGGAGAATGTTATTGTTATTGTAGTGATAGGTTTATATATATATAGAAATATTAATTTTTATATGTGAAAAATAATTTATATATATTCCAAAAAATTAGGAAAATATATAAGAAAATATATATATCACAAGATTTTTAATTATACATATTTGTTCACATTTTATTGTTGAAAAATTTAATTTGTAATAAGCTTTGTTATAATACAATAAGCCAAAACCATTGTAAAAAACCATAGTGCATGCTCGATATTTTTTTATTAATTAATTTAATTAAAAGAATAAAAATGGCACAACTACTTTTGAGATAAATTTAAACATTTAATCTATGACTATTATTGTTACATATATTCTAAAATATTATGCATAGTTTAAATCCCTACCATCAACATAAAAATTATTGATAATTAAATTAAAATTATGTATACCTATTCCAAAATAGACACAAAACAATGAAATTACATATTATTATTTATAGTATACTGTTTTTTTTTCCTTCTAAACAACATGTAACCAATTATATATATATATATATATATATATATATATATATATATATATATATATATATATATATATACACAATTGAGTTTAGTTTGGGTGGTTTCCCCAATTAATTCTTATCCTCCCCATCTAGGTTGAAGTATGGTAAGTAGATATGTTGATGTTTTGGAATAGAGCTAGTCTATAGTGAGGGCTGGCTTAGTACTAGAAATTTTCCTTTAGGTCAAAGAGAGGTGGAGGTGGACTACCTAATGTCCAAATTTATTTTAACTTATTTTATGTTAATTGAATAGACTCAATTTTTTTTAATAAATGTAGATATATGGTTAGATTCTTCTATACCTAATCAAATTTTGTAAGTTAAGAAAATGTGTTTGAATAATGAAAAAAAGAAGAGAATATATTATTCCTTATTAAAAAAAAATTAGAACCTTACAAAAAATGCATTTCTGTTTAAAAAAATTAACAAAAATTCCCAAACTTAATTTTATTTCATATATAATTCTTGTTAGTGGATCTAATTATGTAATTATCTTTATTTTGTATTAACAAGCCTAGATCCATCTTAACTGTGGATCTGCCCACAACTAAGAGGGATCAAAATAGATTTTAATCTCAAGAGATTTGATGTCTCTGGACTCTTGCTAAATCCAAAGTTAAGATAAATCTATGCTGATATTAAAAATATTATAATTTATAGTTTTTTTTCATGTCTCAAGTACTCTTATGTATTAAGTACTAGTGTTTTTTTTGCTAAATATTATTTTTATAAATTATAATATAATAATAATAATTTATGTTGATAATTTTGAAAAAAAGTATAATATATCTTTATTAATTATTATTTTTAATTACTAAATTTTTTTATTGTTGGAATTTAAACTTATAAATTAATAAAAAAATAATATATATTTTTAAACTTAATTATGTGTAGTCTAACTAATAGACTAAACAACTTTTTGGCCATAATATGGAAATACAATTTCTACAAAGATTGTTGTTTGTTGTTGGTTAAACCACCTTTTTGAATGCATAAATGGAAACCCCGAGACACTTTCTATTTGCAAATTAAACAACTTAAAAATAAGATTTTTAAAAAATTGTACGATATTTAGATTTAAAATTGACCAAAACAAAATGCTTCAATTTCATCTATTAATTAATTTATTTATAAATTTTAAATTTCACTTATAAATTGAGATGGACATATATATATATATATATATATATATATATATATATATATATATATATATATATATATATATATATATATATATATATATATATATATATATTATTTACTATAATTATTGTGAAAGTGTTTAAATAATCTCTCATATACATATGTTTGCATTTATTAAATCGTCAATATATATAATTATATTCTATTAAGTATTTTAATGGAACACACACATAATTTGTATGAAATTTATTACTATGTTAATTTTTTATGGTCAAATTTAATATATATATATATATATATATATATATATATATATATATATATATATATATATATATATATGATTAAGCTTAATTGATTTTAAAAATATGGTGTACCTAAATTCAGTGACAATTTCAAGCAAGATTGTGAATTCTATAGATTGAACATCCTAAACACAAGTTTTTAAAAATCTCTCCCATTGTGTGTGTGTATGGTCTAACTTATATATAAATTATATATGAAATGGTCCTTTTTAGGGCATGTTCTCTCATTAATTTTAACCAAAATCTGGTAGATAAATTTAAAAATTTGAGTTTAAGTTGTTTAATCTATACAATTTAAGTGTCCCATGGTTTTCATGTCGTTGAATCCATTTATTCATTCAAAATGGTGTTTTAAACAATAGAAAATCATAAATTTGCTTGAAATTGTACCACCGGATTTTGATGAAAAAGAAGATTTCGTCTATAAGTTAGCTTATGCCATATAACTTGCATCTATAACCTATTAAACCATTCATTTTTAGTCATCAAATTTGATTATGTTAAATATATTTTCAGAAAAGTGTCCTCCATGAATGATTTTGTATTTTACATTTATTTAATCTATTAGTTTTTTCCCATGATTTTTTACTTTAATTTTATCCAATGAAAACTGTGGATGAATGTTGATGTATTACTATCATAAAACCATGGCATGGACATTGTCCTACCACCTTACTAGGTTGGCCCTCTCATCGGAGGCGACCTTGTAGGTCTCGTGTACGGTGGCATCTTCAATGGTGACGAGTCTCACATCGTTGTGCCGGTTTCAGAATTCTGAGGTAATAGCAGACAGAAATGTAATAAGATTAAAATGAATGGGATGACATGGTTGGCGAAGAAAACTCGTGCATTCAATCGTTTCTCTTTCGCAATTGTTTGTTTGAATTAGAATAGGTGTTGCACTGAGAATTCGCCTCTGCAACAGATTTTAGTCTTCTTGTGTATTCTAGAATGTCTTGTATTACACGAAATCAGATTTTTTTTAGTGGAAGATCTAAAGCGAGTGGTTAATCATAAATATATTTACTTATAACATAGTTATCAAGTTTGAAGATAGATGTTTAAGTAATAAAATATTAATTAAAATTTTAGAAATTTAACTAGCCATGTGGTTAATTCCATTCCAGCACCAATCTTTAATTAATAAAATATTATTTAAAATATTAGAAGTTTAATCAACCATGTGATTTATTTATTCAATAGTAGAGGATAAGAAACTCACTATTTCTACAAATAGATAATAGTGGAATGAAGTTTACATAGAAGGAAAAAGTACTTACATAAATATGTAGTAAGGTAAGAAAAAATAAAAGAAAATGGAAAATCATAGTGGAATAAGAATGTTTACCATTTTCTAATTTCTTTTTTGCTTTTAAAAGTCTAAAAACTTAGAAAATGTGAAAGGGACGGTAGGAAAATACGAAAGAAAATCATAGTGGAATAAGAAAGCTTACCATTTTCTAATTTCATTTTTGCTTTCAAATGCCTAAAAAACTTAGAAAATAGAAAATGAAAGAATATGTATGTTAATTTGTAATAGATTGCTAATTTCAAAAAGAGTGATTATTTTTTGGATTTTATATATTTTTTTAAATATGATTGAGTTAAATATTTTTAAATATGATTGAGTTAAATATTTTTTTAAATATAATTGAGTTAAATATTTTTTGAGTAGCTTGAGCTAAATATTTGAATGGTCTATGATTTCAACTGCCCTTTTCATATGATCGATAAGAAAAGATGGAAAATCAATAGGTGCGACGATAAGAATAGTATAAGAAAATAGTTTGAGATTTATCACAATGAAGATTGTTTGTAACTTACTACATTCTTATTATTCACATTTTCTATCATTCAACATTGTTACATTGTTGAACTCCCTCTTCACCTTATAAGTCACATGTTAAGGAACTTCATGGTGTAAAAGTCACATGTTCGAAACTATGTGGGAAAAAGGCCTTCCACACTAACGTCAACCCACATCTCAAAAAAATATTACACACTTCTTTGTATTCTTACCATGAATATGTTTTGTGCTCTATTTAAAGGTAAATAAAGGAAATTTTAAAATATATATAAAAACAAAATTAAAAAACAAAACTTAAATAATACTACACCACTTATCAATAAATTTTTCATCTTTAAATGTTAGTATTGAAGTGGTAAAGGCTCAAAACTTTATCTATTTTTGCATATAAGACATGTATACTGTACTTTAAAACTTTAGTTTTCTTTTTCATAAATTCAAAATTAAAATAAATCTGAATCCATATATATGCTCTCTTCATGTACATGATACATCTATTATTATAAATAACCAGAGTTCCATGGTAATGATATGGTTGTCCATGCATGCAACATTGAGTAATATATAAATTTAAAAGTAACTTAACTTGCAAACTTGATAATTTGTAAATGAAACAAATAGATCCATTATCACTACATTCATCAAAAGTAATGTAACATTGATAGAATATAACATTAAATCCACATCATGAATTTAAAATCCAATGAAAACATTGTCATATACACAAGTTCAAATTCTTGTACTTGTATTCCAAATTGGTCTAGTTATACATTTTTCTCTTTTACAAAATGGGCCCATGGCCCATGGTATTCCCAACATAGATAATGGAAGGTCGCGCCCATAAATTAAATAATGGAAAAATTACAGCATGACTGATTTATAAATTAGGTCTATATGTCACCCTTGCCACACTTGGCACTCCCAAGTGCATTTCGAACTTGATATTGCTGCAAAAATTAAATAACCAATGAGTTGTAAAATCCAAAATGCATAGAATCAATTCCATTAATTCATGATAATATTTTGATCAACTACTCATTCTCACCATGAAGATCTAAGGCAATGGAGAATATTTTCCTTCCTCGGCAGATGGTGGAGCACTTGGTGATGGATGTAAGCATGGTTCATGGGTGGTGGATAAAGGCATGGTGGAAGTGAAATAGGAAATATGTAGTGGGTGTGGGTGGTGATACACCCCCACCGGTTGTACGATAGTGGGAATCACCCTAGGGGGGGAAATTGGAATGTCAAGGGTGGATGATTGAAACAATGAGAAGGGTGGATGAATAAATGGTAGGGGTGGGAATTGGGAAGGGTTTGGGGAGGTGGTTATAGGCATGGGATAATTTATGATGGAGAAAGGTGGTCGGTGTGGATGACAATACATCCCCATTGGTTGTACAATAGTAGGAAGCACCCTCGGGGAGGAAATTGGGATGCTAATGACTGGAGCAATGTTCAAACTGCTATAGTTTTTTTCACCAACATGCTCATCAAATAATTGAATTCGAAAAGTTGAAACATTGTGAGATGTGGTTCCCTCGACTGTAACAATAAAAAATTTCATATAGTTATGAAAATGCATTGAAAATGATAATATATCGTATTTCACATAAAACAATGCATGCCATCAAATTTCCATACCATTTTTCTGTATAATAGAATGTTGCACTAACTCAGGCATGTGGCCCACACTTCTTTTGTGTTGAGAAGATAACTCCAGTTGCTCATCCATGTTTCTTTTTTTTGCACGAACTCGTCCAACCTTTTCAAAATTTGGTTTATCTTTCTGGGCTCAAGAAACTATGTTTTCTTTTAGTAGTGATCTTTGATGGAGTTATAGTATTGAAAAACATTCTATTGTGTTCTTGACATGCTTTTTCTACCAAACTATTCAATGCATTTTCTTGCTCCAAATTTGTAGGTATTATGGATCTCAATTTCTCATGAGTTGATGAGTTAACACATTTCATCTCATCATCTTCAAATAATGCACTATCTGGTCGTACATTGGTCGATTCAACATTATTAATGCTTGTTTCATTATAATAATTTATATTTGGAGGAGAATCAAAGCATGGCGGAAGCTCTGTTTGGATTTCTAGGCCCAATATAGGTGTTTCATTCAAATCAAATAAAATTGTAGGCCTTTTTGTAGTAGGATTAGTGACACTAGGTAGTACATTTTCACCCAAACTAATGTTACTCACCAACATCCCAACTTTCAGTACATGTTTACAAACATTTCCATTCAAGGCCCAATTTCAATTACAGAAGTGTAGATTGGAACCTTTATATATGACATTGTACCAAATATCATGTGTATCCTTATTTTGGATATGAACCCAATAACCATTGTTACTCTTTTCTTCAGGCACACAATCTTCATTTTGGATTTGGCTAGCTCTACACTTGGATGAATTCAATTGTTCCTCAATTTTTCTAGGCCGTACAAAACCAGCTTCTTTTAAACGTTGCATATGATTGTAATATAATAGAACCTTTTTCAACAACACATATATTAACCAATCGACACGTCTATGACATGCATTATTCTTTTCACTTAGGTACCTTTCCTTGATATGCCGATGATATGATTCAATGGCATTATTTGTATCCTGATTGGATGTGAAAATTTCCTGTATTCTTTTGCCTACATATCTGTAGAAAGAAATTTATTAGCTATGAATTAATAATACATATGACATGAAAAATGGAGTCATTAAAGCCACTTACAAGAAACTTACATATTTTGTTATTAGCTAGCCAAGTTGTTTTAAAATATTCCAAAAACCTTGGTTGGTCACTGAATCTTTCAAAGAACCTTATCAACTGTCTTTTTTACAGATTCATCATCTTCACATGTGTGCATGATTTCTCCTAAAGAACGAAAAATGTGGATTTGGTTTTCCCTTCCTTGGACTTTATTTCCAACATTCTTCAACCATGCATGACGAACATGCCACACACATAATAATATTTTACACTTGATTGAAGACCTGGAATATCACAATCTATTAGAGGGAATATACATTAACAATATTTTTATGTCTCTTATAAAAGAATAAACACATCACCTTAACGCTTCAATTTTAGCAGTAGCATCATCTGTGATGAAGGCTTGAACATGCCAATCTGGTTGCTCTTTATTCCCAATGGCAAAGAGAGTTGACATCCATTTAGAAATCTCAGCTATAGTATTGCGTGATGATATCACCCAAGCTACTGGAACCCCATTGTGATGTTTGTCGAAAACCATTAAGGTGTACAGTTGATACTACATTACAAACAACGTACATAATTATATTTATATAAGTTACATGCATTAAAATGAGGTTGAATAAATGAATGAAATTTAGGATAAATTTGTACTCACCCCATACTTATTTGTACTAAATGTTGAATCCATTGAGATTATATTATTGTGAGAATATTTTAGCATCATTGAGCGCATCCACTTTGTTTGTATGCCTATAATAAAAGGGGTGTTTTCAACAAGATCTTGTTTTTGGTAGAAGAAAAAGCTCTCAAGGTGTTCCTTATACCAACATTCTACACTGTTTGGATCACTTTGATCTTTAACATACTCTAGCCTTATGGTATCATTGTAAATGTTTAATATATCTTGTCTTGTCATATATGTATCTCGAGATGTCCCTGTGTATAACTCATGTTGGAGGGTTCCTCAACATTACTAACACTCACGACCATGGTTGGTTTGTTAGACCCTTTTTTAGAGGTACAACGCTGCTCATGGTGATTTCCTTGGAACACTAGGCAAAACATCCTAGAAATTGGGTTCCCGTCCTACTCACTAGATGGTGTGACTGGGTACCAATGTCGTAGAACTTCTAAGTCAGGGAATGTGGAAACCATATGATTAGGCGTTTTACACAACGCACATGTTGTTCTTGTCCATGGAGAATGGCTAGGGGTGACTAAGGGTTCCCCGATTGGTCGTTTTTCAGCTGACAAAAAGAGGATGGATCTACTCGGCACATCTTCCTAAGTTGTCTAGTTGTTCATGGATTCGCTGTCTAAGCCATCTTCTTGGGAGAGGCGAACTATGGTCGATCACATACAAGCTAGCATTGCATGAAACCTAGGGACATAGTGACAATCCAAGACTTCAATGTCTATAAGGACCGTCTTGCGGACTAAGTAGACTGGGAAATTTTGGTAGAGACCGATGAGGGTTGAAGGGCGTCCATCATATGCTCTAAGCGTGATGTCTAATGGCTTTAGTTCAGGAGACCCTAACTTCTGTTAGACGTTCTTTGACATGATGCATGTGGATGCACCCTCGTCAATTATACATCGGTGGATGGTGATGTTTTGAACTGACACTGTTATCTGAAAGGCGACCATTGAAGGAAGCCAAGGGGTGGATTTGTCTAAATCAAAATCTATTAGGTGCGAATCAGCGGGGTCGATGGCGCCTAACGCAGAAAGTAAGGCTTTCCTTTACTTTGGGCATGATTCTAATACCTCCAAAGCTGACATGGCAATGGGAGATTGAGCTAGAACATCCACGATGTTATAGTTATGGGCCGCTTTGGAATGGTTTCCTGCCCACCTAGTTGGTCCCTCAGCTATTTTTGGAAAAATTTCAATAGGCATATTTGATATGGTCAAAGGTGTTGTTGGTGCACTTGTACTAGCCCCTGACGAGTTGGTGTCTAGTGGGGTATCATAATTTTGATTTCGTGTCTAAAAAAAAAAATCTTCACCAGTCATGTAGATTTCATGGTTGTTCTTTCTAGAATCGTCGGGAGTTTTTTGTTGAGAGGTAATTGTCCCTTGGTGGGGGAAAGTCTCCTCCATAACTGATGTCTATTGGGAGGATCCCCCTTGTCCCCGGTTACCTTGAATATTCTTTAGCTCAGGGAGGTCGGGACAGTGATGAGTGTAATGGTTGTACTCACCACAGATTAAAAAAGAGTGATTTGTCCAAAGATTTTCCCTCTTGTTCTGCCTTTGGGGGTTACTTCATTCCTGGTTTTGATTTTGGTTGGAGTTTCCTCCAGCCTGAGATTGCAAAGGTTGTTCTTGATTGTTGCCCTCGTGTCCAGGAATTCCCTTAGGCTTGTTTTTTCCCTTTTTCATAGTTGCATTGGGAGGATAATTTGGATTCTCCTATTTGTATGGTTGGCACGGTTGAGCTTGGGAAGGTTTCACAAAGTTCACCTGTCCATTATTCTGCATAGGTGGGTTTTGTGTTGGGGACTGGGCATATTGTGGTCCTTGTCCCTGGTTTATAAATGGATGTTGGGGGGAAGCTCTTCCATCAGCATGTCTAGCTGCATACTGGGTCCCCTGAGCCGGAGGATACGGACCTCCCTGCTGATGGAGATACGATGATGCCCTATTAGTCACATTTTTCGAAGGTGCATAATGACTTTGATAGCCAAGTTCCAGTATGTCCTGGGTAGAATCATATGCGTAACCAGGGTATGGAACGCTACTGCTTAGGTGATTTTGGGTCAATAACCCAATCAAACCATCTGCGAAGTTCAACGTGCCTAGAAATTCTTTGTAAGTTTGTAGGCCCAGGGTGTTAGGCAGGATATTGTAAATATATCCTGACTGCATATAGATCAGCTCGAGTTGTTGGGCCTTACTGATAGTGCCCTCTTCGGATATGGTCCTTTGTTGCGCCACATCCTTTGAAATCTCTGTGGTGAGAGTTTTCAAGAACATGTATAACAGAACTCGATCGTTGAGGTTGGCTTTGCACAAACTACAACGCCTCTGCCATTCGTGGAGATGGTCTGAGATATGGACGGCGGGTGTTTGCCTAAAGTGGGTCAGTAATTCCATTCCAAAATCTTGGTGGATGGGTAACTGAAAATAGGTCAGGAATGTAGTAGCGAGGGCACTAAAGGTTCCATGCGTAGCATATGGCTGCTCCACATACCATTTTGCGGCTATTCCGGTTAGGGTGCATTGAAGTAGTCTTAGTCGAATAATATCGTCAATGATGTTGTTCGACGAATACCATAGGTGGAAAGTCATAATATTATTTTCGAGGTCTTCCGCTTGCTTCCCTTCGAACTATGGAATGTCCAAAGGGAGCTTCATTGGCATGGGAATCCATGTAGGGTTGTGAGCAATGGGACCGTTTGTCAACTTAGTTAAATCTAGTAAATTTAACGAAGCTAAGAAAGGTGACTGAGAGTTTGTAGCCATTGCCCCTTGTGAAAACACAGTGTTCTGGTTAGGTATAGGGTTTGTCTGTGATATGCCCTGCTGTGAGTTCACCTGACTTCTTGAATGGGTAGCACTCCTCTGTCCCCTAAGGATTGAGGGAGGAGTGGTATGCGGTGACCCTGTGGGGGTGTTCACTAGTGTGGTGTTGGGTGACCGACGAGGGTTTCCAACTAATGATGCCCTAATATAGGATGAACCAATAAGGGTGGCAGTGCTCTGTCTTTGATGCCTAAATGGCGAAAGACCTGGAACCCCTCTCGGTAATGGGGGGAGTTCCAAAAGGCGTCTAGATCGATGAGGTCCTGTTGGATCCGTTCTGCCATCATCTAGGTATGTTTTTGGAAAATTTTGAGAGGATAGAGATTACAATAAAACAAAAAATCGGATCGCATACATAAAACAAAGCGAAAATAAAAGATAAATTTTCCCTTTAGATTAATCCTATGTGACCAGTCAATAAAAAAATATGGTTTTTTGTTGTTTTTTCGTATGATACTCAAATGATAGAAGACCTAAATCGTACTCACACGCTAAAATGTAACTGGGCCTTGAGAAGATATCTTGTGAATGATGGGGCAACGTCCCGAAAGAGCTGGTGATGCCTCCAGTCAACTGAAGAAAATCAACCAAGGTAAGGGTAGAGGATCTAGTGCTTGCCTGCACCGTCACCTATAGGGAAGGATGCCCTAATTTTTGTCACTAGGTACCGTCGTCCCATGTGAGCGTTCGATTCTTGGGCTTCTTGGTAATTCAACTACCAATATCGAGTATTAGATGGGTCAGGTAGCCCCGAATAATACCGCACGCACTGGGCCTAAGCCTAACCCCCTCTGAATCGGGTCTCTACTGCGCTCAGGTTTTCTTTGCCGTGGGCAGATAGACGGATTTAAAAGTTCCCTAAATGGTCAACTTCCATGTTTCAAGATGTAAACTAACCAAGGAAGCTTATTAGATGCCTACCCCCTTGGTCCTAACTTAAGCTATAACTTCTCTTGTGGCCCCTGTGGGGAGAGTTTAATGCATTTAGTTAAGTGAGTTTTAGGTGGCTTTGATTCAGTTAAGGTGTGAATGTGTGTGAGAAAGAGGTGAACAAGCACATACTTTGAACATGTGGATATGCGGTGATCCTTTTCAATATCCCGTATTTAAACTAGGTTTGGTTGTTCCTTGCTCAAAAGTAAAACATGTGCGGATGTGGGCCGCTTACAATGCTTCTTAGTTAATTTAATTGATCAACTATAGGGAGATGGTGAATTATCATTAGAGAGTGTTCATATGCTTGCCTAGGATCACCCGTGGGTGCAAAGGTAGCAGAGATTACTTGCTCTTCTAAAGAAATTCGATCCCTGTCCCGAATCCTAGTGCCAAAAATTGAACTAATATTAATGACTTTCAACTAGGAAAATGAAAAGAAAATATTTGCTTATGGTGTGCCTTTGTGAAGCTACAGCAAGAATAGGACGAGGGCCCTAGCTCGCTGAAGCTTTGTGCGTGAAATAAATAGAACAATCACAATGTTGTAAGATGTGGATATACGATACACTATGTTTGGTTGTTCCTTTCACGAAATAAACAATGTGCGGATAATGGGACGCTTACAACTTGTCCTATTTAAACTAAAAGTTTGCTCTATAGGGAGACTGTAAAATATCAAGAGAGAGCATTCATATGCATACCCAGGGTCACCGTTAGGTGCAAGGGCGATAGAGATTACTTGCTTTCTTTTGGTGTTTTAATCCTGGTCCCGAAATCCTAATGCAAAAATTAAAACTTGATTTAATGCAAGAATTTGAAAACTAACTAAATATGTGTGGACTTGGGCCACTTACTCTTTGTTAATTAATCTATGTGTGTGATATCTACTATCAATAATCAGGTTATTTAGATGACATGTGTGGATATGGGCCACATTTCTTGTCTCCTAATTAAACTAGGTGAGTATATCATAGTAAACTAAAAATTAGAATGATGCACTAGCTACACTAAAGTTAAGATAACACACATGTCTAACAGTCAAGAAATATCAACACAATGTTTTAAAGCCAATTCATTTTTCGAGATTTTTTTCAAATAAATAAAAATAAGAATGATTAATTACTTCAAAAAAATAATTTTAATGTTTAATTATATATTGAAAAATATTATATAACAGTTTGATACATGTTTTGATTTTAACATTAAAATTAAATTATTACTATACAAATATTTAATGTTAACTAATAATTCTAATTCTTTTAAAGTAACATATTTAATGTTAATTAATAATTCTAATTCTTTTAAAATAAAAATAATGTTATTCATAATAATAATGATGTTATTAATCTTTTTTTTACATAATTATTCATTTAAAATAAACACATGTTTAAAGGCCCACAATTCTTTTAGGAAAATAATGTGATGTAATTCATAACATATGTTGCATTTTGAAATAGGTAACAACTCTCATCTCATCATAGCATGTGGGTGTTATAATTATATTGTTTTCCTAGAACAAAATGAACAAATCTTAGTTTCTCGTTCTTTTCAATTGTGATTCTGTTTTTGGAAAAGTGAAATAAAGCAAGACTTACGTAAACTACAGTTGGCAATGAGAATCTGGTTATATAAGTTGAACATATTATATCTAGTTATGTGATGTGGCAATACATCTTTATTTTTGTATTGTATAACTATGCATCGATTGGTGTGATTTTCATTTGATTTCATGTTGTACTCTTTTCTATGGAAGCAACATTGTAGATGATGTGTTGCATACACTGGTCATTATCGTTACTTTTGAAATCAAGACTAATGTGGCATATTTTGTTTTAAGGAGATTTTATTCAAAACATCCAAAACTATTTTAGAAATCAAGTCTAATATGGCATATTTTGTGTTAAGGAGATTTTATTCAAAACATCCAAAACTACATGTTTGTCATCGTGACAAAAAATGATATAAAGGCCTTTCTCTACATATTGAACTCCAAACAATAGGATAACAATGTTCACAGAATATTTTTTGAATTTAAACAATAAATTTAAAAATACATTTTATAAAAAAAATTATAATGGAATAAATAAAATATACTTTAAATTAAAAAATTACAAATCAATAATCTTATATTTTAAAAAAATTGTTTAAATAAAATAAAATAAAAATTGAAAAAGAATCATATACATTAATCAAAATGAAAAAACCCATAAAACAACTTTCAAAAAATAGATTTAAAATTTTTTTCAATAATAATAGAATGAAAAATAACCAATTAAACTAAATTTCTCTCACAATCATGAAAAAAATAAAATAAATAGTAAATTCTAACATTAAAATGTTTTACAGAAAAATGACACATCACATGCCCATATTTCACATGTGCCAATGCCTTTCTCTATTTTTTTCTTTCTTTCGTACTTAAATTGTAATCCTTAAAAGAAAAAAGTGGGTTCTGATTTCTAATGGAAAATGGATTTAATAAATTTAATAAAATAGATTTAATAAAATTTTCAATAATAATGAAATGAAAAATAACCAATTAAAATAAATTTCTCTCACAATCATGAAAAAATGACACATCACATGCCCATATTTCAGTTTTTTTCTTTCTTTCGTCCTTAGATTGTAATCCTTAAAAGAAAAAAATGGGTTCTGATTATTAGAAGACCTTGAATTCAATGACAATTAAAACATTAAAAAGATTCCAATTTCTGAGATAAGACATTACACTGTTTGCAATAATTATCAAATCTCTAAAATAATGGTGGAAGCAATATGCTATTTTGACAAGAATTGCCATTTCTGAAATATATAATTATTGGAATATATAATGATAGGAAATAAATGATAGGAATATATAATGTTAGAAATATATAATGATTGGAATATATAATGATAGGAATATATAATTTTATTTTGGTCAAAATTACCATGACTAGAATATATAATGATAGGGAAGATATTTCCTCTATATTTTAATTTTTTCATATATAAAACTCTTAATTTTTTTTTAAAGAAAAACAGAACATTTATAAAGAAATTTCTAATAATCATTCTAGCTATAGACAGTGAAATAAAAAAGAAACAGACAAATAAAAAAAAAATACTTATAAACTTACCAGCACTTTCCCTAGCTAGTGAAATATGATGAACTAAACGCTGCGTTGGCTGACCATGTCCAGAAAACCTCCCATCCTTCCAGCCTTGCTCCTGAACCTTATCTCTCAATAATACCCATTACATCCAAAAATTATGAAGTAAATAGACATCCTTTGAAATTTAACTACTACCCATGAAATTTTCGGGTTAATAGCTGTTGTCCGAGAATTAACAGCCCTCAAAATTTAACTGCTCGACGGATTGCAGAGAGTTAAGGCGGATTGCAGAGATTTAATGGCTGCATGTCCAAGAATTTCTCAAAATATTTATCCACTGCTGCCCATGAGATTTTCGGGTTAATGGCTGCTGTCCGAGAATTTCTCTATACAAAATTAACATCAATCGAAATTTAACTGCTCGCAGGAGAATTTGTCATGGCATTTCTGTGTCACAGCTTCGTGGGAATTTGCAGGTGGCCTGATTCAGGCTCTTTAGGGTGGATTCGACCATTAACATATCCTCAGAGAATTTCTTCATCCATTTTTGTGTCACAGCTTCGTGGGCATTTTCAGGTGGCCCTATTCAGGCTCCTTAGGGTGGATCCAGTCTAGGTTAACATATCCCTCTGGCCTGGAAATGATCGCAGAATCCTTCTTATCCTGCTAAAAGCCCGCGAAATTTAACTGCGCCGGATGGAGGGTTAATGGCGTACTTGAGACCAGCAGATGGGAGAGTTAATGGCAGAGTTGATGGTAGCAGAATGTTTTGGCAACTCGATACTGAAGGTGAAGAGGATGGCTAAGGATGGCATGGGCATGGACCGCATGAACATGGTATAGTCACTGGTACTCTTACAACATTAATGGGCCAATAGACTGGAAAGTATTGGTTTCCTGTTCATGCGGTCCATGGCCATACCATCTTTAGCCATCCTCTTAACCTTCAGTCTCGAGCTGCCAAAAAATTCTGCTGCCATCAACTCTGCCATTAACTCTCCCATCTGTCGGTCTCAAGTGCGCCATTAACCCTCCATCCGGCGCAGTTAAATTTGAATGGAAATTTTTGTAAACATGTACTGAAAGTTGAGATGTTGGTGAGTAACATTAGTTTGGGTGAAAATGTACTACCTAGTGTCACTAATCCTACTACAGAAAGGCCTACAATTTTATTTGATTTGAATGAAACACCTATATTGGGCCTAGAAATCCAAACGGAGCTTCTGCCATGCTTTGATTCTCCTCCAAATATAAATTATTATAATGAAACAAGAATTAATAATGTTGAATCAACCAATGTACGACCAGATAGTGCATTATTTGAAGATGATGAGATGAAACGTGTTAACTCATCAATTCATGAGAAATTGAGATCCATAATACCTACAAATTTGGAGCAAGCAAATGCATTGAACAGTTTGGTAGACAAAGCATGTCAAGAATACAATAGAATGTTTTTCAATACTATAACTCCATCAAATATCACTACTAAAAGAAAACATAGTTTCTTGAGCCCAGTCAATAAGAAAAAGCAATGTGGGCGCAAGTCAAAATCAGGGAAAGATAAACCACATTTTGAAAAGGTTGGACGAGTTCGTGCAAAAAAAATAAACATGGATGAGCAACTAGAGTTATCTTCTCAACACCAAAGAAGTGTGGGCCACATGCCTGAGTTAGTACAACATTCTATTATATAGAAAAATGGTATGGAAATTTCATGGCATGCATTGTTTTATGTGAAATACGATATATTATCATTTTCGATGCATTTTCATAACTATATGAAATTTTTTATTGTTACAATCAAGGGAACCACAACTCACAATGTTCCAGCTTGTCGAATTCAATTATTTGATGAGCATGTTGGTGAAAAAAACTATAGTAGTTTGAACACTGCTCCAGTCATTAGCATCCCAATTTCCTCCCCGAGGGTGCTTCCTCCTATTGTACAACCAATGGGGATGTATTTTCACCCACACCGACCACCTTTCTCCATCATAAATTCTCCCATGCCTATAACCACCTCCCCAAACCCTTCCCAATTCCCACCCCTACCATTTATTCATCCACCCTTCTCATTGTTTCAATCATCCACCCTTGACATTCCAATTTCCCCCCCTAGGGTGATCCCTCACCCTAGGGTGATTCCCACTATTGTACAACCGGTGGGGATGTATCACCACCCACACCCACTACCTATTTCCTATTTCACTTCTACCATGCCTTTATCCACCACCCATGAACCATGCTTACATCCATCACCAAGTGCTCCACCATCTGCCGAGGAAGGAAAATCTTCTCCATTGCCTTAGATCTTCATGGTGAGAATGAGTAGTTGATCAAAATATTACCATGAATTAATGGAATTGATTCTATGCATTTTGGATTTTACAACTAATTGGTTATTTAATTTTTGCAGCAATATCAAGTTCGAAATGAACTTGGGAGTGCCAACTGTGGCGAGGGTGACATATAGAACTAATTTATAAATCAGTCATGATGTCATTTTTCCATTATTTAATTTATGGGCGCGACATTCCATTATCTATGTTGGGAATACCATGGGCCATGGGCCAATTTTGTAAAAGAGAAAAATGTATAACTAGACCAATTTGGAATACAAGTACAAGAATTTGAACTTGTGTATATGACAATGTTTTCATTGGCTTTTAAATTCATGATGTGGATTTAATGTTATATTCTATCAATGTTACATTAATTTTGATGAATGTAGTGATAATTGATTTATTTGTTTCATTTACAAATCATCAAGTTTGCAAGTTAAGTTACTTTTAAATTTATATATTACTCAATGTTGCATGCATGGACAACCATATCATTACCATGGAACTCTGGTTAGTTATAATAATAGATGTATCATGTAAATGAAGAGAGCATATATATGGATTCAGATTTATTTTAATTTTGAATTTATGAAAAGGAAAACTAAAGTTTTAAAGTACAGTATACATGTCTTATAATAAAATATGCAAAAATAGATAAAGTTTTGAGCCTTTACCACTTCAATACTAACATTTAAAGATGAAAACTTTATTGATAAGTGGTGTAGTATTATTTAAGTTTTGTTTTTTAATTTTGGTTTTATATATATTTTAACAATTCCTTTATTTACCTTTAAATAGAGCACAAAACATATTTATGGTAAGAATACAAAGAAGTGTGTAATATTTTTTTGAGATGTGGGTTCACCTTAGTGTGGAAGGCCTTTTTCCCACACAGTTTCGAACATGTGACTTTTACACCATGAAGTTCCTTAACATGTGACTTATAAGGTGAAGAGGGAGTTCGACGATGTAACAATGTTGAATGATAGAAAATGTGAATAATAAGAATGTAGTAAGTTACAAACAATCTTCATTGTGATAAATCTCAAACTATTTTCTTCTACTATTCTTATCGTTGCACCTATTGATTTGCCATATTTTCTTATCGATCATATGAAAAGGGCAGTTGAAATCATAGACCATTCAAATATTTAACTCAAGCTACTCAAAAATTATTTAAATCAATCATATTTAAAAAAATATATAAAATCCAAAAAATAATCACTCTTTTTTAAATTAGCAATCTATTACAAATTAACATACATATTCTTTCATTTTCTATTTTCTAAGTTTTTTAGGCCTTTGAAAGCAAAAATGAAATTAGAAAATGGTAAGCTTTCTTATTCCACTATGATTTTCTTTCGTATTTTCCTACCATCCCTTTCACATTTTCTAAGTTTTTAGACTTTTAAAAGAAAAAAAGAAATTAGAAAATGGTAAACATTCTTATTCCACTATGATTTTCCATTTTCTTTTATTTTTTCTTACCTTACTACATATTTATGTAAATACTTTTTCCTTCTATGTAAACTTCATTCCACTATTATCTATTTGTAGAAATAGTGAGTTTCTTATCCTCATCTATTGAATAAATAAATCACATGGCTGATTAAACTTCTAAGATTTTAAATAATATTTTATTAATTAAACATTGGTCCTAGAATGGAATTAACCACATGGCTAGTTAAATTTCTAAAATTTTAATTAATATTTTATTACTTAAACATCTATCTTCAAACTTGATAACTATGTTATAAGTAAATATATTTATGAGTAACCACTCACTTTAGAGCTTCCACTAAAAAAAAGTTGATTTCGTGTAATACAAGACATTCTAGAATACACAAGAAGACTACAATCTGCTGCAGAGGCGAATTCTCAGCGCAACACCTATTCTAATTCAAACAAACAATTGCGAAAGAGAAACGATTGAATGCACGAGTTGTCTTCGCCGTCCATGTCATCCCATTCATTTTAATCTTATTACATTTATGTCTGCTATTACCTCAGAATTCTGAAACCGGCACGACGATGTGAGACTTGTCGCCATTGAAGATGCCACCGTAGACAAGACCTACAATGCCGCCTCCGATGAGAGGGCCAACCTGGTAAGGTGGTAGGACAATGTCCATGCCATGGTTTTATGATAGTAATACATCAACATTCATCCACAGTTTTCATTGGATAAAATTAAAGTAAAAAATCATGGGAAAAAACTAATAGATTAAATAAATGTAAAATACAAAATCATTCATGGAGGACACTTTTCTGAAAATATATTTAACATAATCAAATCCGATGACTAAAAATGAATGGTTTAATAGGTTATAGATGCAAGTTATATGGCATAAGCTAACTTATAGACGAAATCTTCTTTTTCATCAAAATCCAGTGGTACAATTTCAAGAAAATTTATGATTTTCTATTGTTTAAAACACCATTATGAATGAATAAATGGATTCAACGACATGAAAACCATGAGACACTTAAATTGTATAGATTAAACAACTTAAACTCAAATTTTTAAATTTATCTACCAGATTTTGGTTAAAATTAATGAGAGAACATGCCCTAAAAAGGACCATTTCATATATAATTTATATATAAGTTAGACCACACACACACACACACATATATAATTTAATAGAAAATTAAAATCTATGGGAGAGATTTTTAAAAACTTGTGTTTAGGTTGTTCAATCTATAGAATTCACAATCTTGCTTGAAATTGTCACTGAATTCAGGTACACCATCTTTTTAAAATCAATTAAGCTTATATATATATATATATATATATATATATTAAATTTGACCATAAAAAATTAACATAATAATAAATTTCATACAAATTATGTGTGTGTTCCATTAAAATACTTAATAGAATATAACTATATATATTGACGATTTAATAAATGCAAACATATGTATATGAGAGATTAATTAAACACTTTCACAATAATTATAGTAAATAATATATATATATATATATGTCCATCAAAATTTATAATTGAAATTTAAAAGTTATAAATAAATTAATTAATAGATGAAATTGAAGCATTTTGTTTTGGTTAATTTTAAATCTAAATACAGTACAATTTTTAAAAAATCTTATTTTTAAGTTGTTTCATTTGCAAATATAAAGTGTCTCCGGGTTTCCATTTATGCATTCAAAAATTTGGTTTAACCAACAAGAAACAACAATCTTTGTAGAAATTGTATTTCCATATTATGGCCAAAAAGTCATTTAGTCTATTAGTTAGACTACACATAATTAAGTTTTAAAATATATATTATTTTTTTATTAATTTATAAGTTTAAATTCCAACAATAAAAAAATTTAGTAATTTAAAAAAATAATTAATAAATATATATTATACTTTTTTTCAAAATTATCAACATAAATTATTATTATTATATTATAATTTATAAAAATAATATTTAGCAAAAAAAACACTAGTACTTAATGCATAAGAGTACTTGAGACATGAAAAAAAACTATAAATTATAATATTTTTAAAATATCAGCATAGATTTATCTTAACTTTGGATTTACCAAGAGTCCAAAGACATCAAATCTCTTGAGATTAAAATCTATTTTGATCCCTCTTAGTTGTGGGCAGATCCACAGTTAAGATGGATCTAGGCTTGTTAATAGAAAATAAAGATAATTACATAATTAGATCCACTAACAAAAATTATATATTAAATAAAATTAAGTTTGGGAATTTTTGTTTATTTTTTTAAACAGGAATGCATTTTTTGTCACGTTCTAAATTTTTTTTAATAAGGAATAACATATTCTCTTCTTTTTTTCGTTATTCAAACACATTTTCTTAACTTACAAAATTTGATTAGGTATAGACGAATCTAACCATATATCTACATTTATTAAAAAAAATTGAGTCTATTCAATTAACATAAAATAAGTTAAAATAAATTTGGACATTAGGTAGTCCACCTCCACCTCTCTTTGACCTAAAGGAAAATTGCTAGTACTAAGCCAGCCCTCACTATAGACTAGCTCTATTCCAAAACATCAACATATCTACTTACCATACTTCAACCTAGATGGGGAGGATAAGAATTAATTGGGGAAACCACCCAAACTAAACTCAATTGTGTGTGTGTATATATATATATATATATATATATATATATATATAATTTGGTTACATGTTGTTTAGAAGGAAAAAAAAACAGTATACTGTAAATAATAATATGTAATTTCATTGTTTTGTGTCTATTTTGGAATAGGTATACATAATTTTAATTTAATTATCAATAATTATTATGTTGATGGCAGGGATTTAAACTATGCATAGTATTTTAGAATATATGTAACAGTAATAGTCATAGATTAAATGTTTAAATTTATCCAAAAGTAGTTGTGCCATTTTTATTCTTTTAATTAAATTAATTAATAAAAAAATATCGAGCATGCATTATGGTTTTTTACAATGGTTTTGGCTTATTGTATTATAACAAAGCTTATTACAAATTAAAATTTTCAACAATAAAATGTGAACAAATATGTATAATTAAAAATCTTGTGATATATATTTTTTCCTATATATTTTCCTAATTTTTTGGAATATATATAAATTATTTTTCACATATAAAAATTAATATTTATATATATATATATAAACCTATCACTACAAGAACAATAACATTCTCCAAATTACTAATAAATATATGAAATTAATTACATACCATTAACCAAGTAATGAGAGCCACATTATATATGTAAGTTTTTTTGCAGGTTCCACTTGTAAATATAATATAACTGGCTGTCATTTATAAGAAAAATTTACATTGGACAGAGAAAACGTATCCATCCCTTCCCATAAGTTAATTGAAGAAATTTTGTTAAAAAATCCCTCACTTTAATAATGAAATTTTATAATTTTTAATTAAATCTGTCATATATTTAATACTAAGGATCAAGACCAAATTCATTTTTTGTTAGTGTTATTTATAAAATATTACAAAGCTCACAAAGATTTTTTTCTCCATCAAAGAATGCTTTCTTTCATTTTTGTTCTCCCTTATTCATTCAAATGAGTTAAATGTCAGTTGCGGCAATCAAATAAAAGTAATTTCATATTACAATTTCTAACATCAAAACTTATTTTAAAAATTCTGCTGATAACCTACCAATTAAAGTGAAGGGTTTTTCTGTAACTAAATAAAAAGAATACGGAAGACAAAGGGTATTTGATATTTTTTGATAACCTACCAATTAAGTTGAAGGGTTTTTCTGTAACTAAATAAAAAGAATACGGAGGACAAAAAGTAGTTGATATTTTTGATCTACACTAAACATTAATCAGTTTTGCAGTGAGAACAGTAAGGAGAGCTAAGGCAGATGGAGAGTTAAGGCAGATTTCCGAGAGTAAGGCAGATGGAGAGTTAAGGCGGATTGCCGAGACTTAATGGCTGCAAAATTTTTTGGCGGCTGGAGATTTAATGGAGCGCCGCAGATCAGAGTTTGGATGGCTCGAAATTGAAAGTGAAGGGGATTGCAAGTATGGCATGGTGGCATGGCATAGACATGCCCATTAGTACTCTTAAGAGTATTAATGGGTCAACAGACTGGAAAATAAGGATTTCCGCATGAACATGGTATAGTCATTAGTACTCTTACAACATTAATGGGCCAATAGACTGGAAAGTATTGGTTGCCCAATTCGGATCCCACTACTGCTTTGCTATATATGTACGCCACAGTAATGTATGGCTTTGCGGCCTTGCTGACAACCACGGAGGCTCAAGATCTAGAGAATATGGATGGATGCTTGGCTGTGTATCCAGATACCGTCGGTCAACTCCACACTACTCGTTCGCCGGAATTTCTGGGGTTGAGTCATAGTCATGGGCTATGGCCACAGTCACATTTCGGTGATGATACTATCGTAGGGGTGGTGGATACAGGAATATGGCCGGAGAGAAAGAGCTTCAACGATCACGGGCTTAAGTCGGTGCCCGCCAGATGGAAGGGAGAATGTGAAGTGGGTACTGAGTTCAATGCTTCCTCCTGCAACAACAAACTCATTGGAGCCCGTTACTTTCTCAAAGGATATGAAGCTGAGCATGGTCCCATCAACGAAAATGAGGAATAAAAATCTCCTCGATATTCCTATGGCCATGGTACACATACTTCCTCTACTGCGGCGGGGTCAGAAGTGCTCGGGGCCAGTTATTTTGGCTTCGCTAACGGAATAGCAAGAGGCATCGCTATCAAAGCTATATTGGCTGTTTATAAAGCTTGCTGGCTACACTATGCGACACGTCTAATGTGCTTCCCACTATGCACCACGAATGATGTGCTTGCCGCTATGGAGGCGGTCGTTTCAGACGGGGTGGACTTGCTATCACTGTCACTTGGGTTTGGAAATTCACCTTATTATTCCGACGTTGTAGCGATTGGAGCTCTCAAAGCCACTGAGAAGGGTGTTTTTGTGTCATGCTCGGTGGGAAATGGCGAGACAGTCTCCCCTGTTACGAATACGGCACCATGGATAACAACCGTAGGCGCCAGCAGCATCGACAGAGAGTTCCCGACTCCGGTGGTGCTTGGGAATGGCAAAAGCTACAGGGGTTCCTCTCTTTACAAAGGCAAGACGTTAGGCAACGAACAATTGCCTTTGGTATATGGGAAAACCAAATCCAGTAACAAGTCCACAAATCTCTGCGTCGCCGGAAGCCTTGATCCCGATATGGTAATTGGAAAAATTGTGCTATGCGATTTTGGAGTTGGGAATACAGATGAGATGCAACTAGAAGTGAAACAAGTTGGCGGTGTGGGAATGATTCTGGCCAACGATCCTTTAGGTTTTGATGATATCTGGACCCTTACTTCTTCCTTACCGGCAACCTGCGTTCATACCAAGTCCAGCCAAGGCATTAAAGCTTATATCAATAGCGCCAGAAATCCTACAGCCAACATTAAAACAGAGGGCCTGATCGTGGTTGGTAGACTACGAGCACCGGTGGTAGCTGACTTCTCTTCAAGAGGACCGAATCCAGTGGTTTCGGAGATCCTTAAACCTGACCTCATTGCTCTGGGTATCCACATATTGGCGGCTTGGACGGGCCGGCCACAAACTGACAGCGAAGATTACAACATAATCTCAGCTGGGACATTGGACAGGTTTCTTTCTTTCATTCGCTCGTATTTCATTCGCTCGTATTTCATTCTCTCGTATTTCATTTCGCTCGTATTTCTTTCATTCACTCGTATTTCATTCGCTCATATTATATGGGAAAAAGGTTTCTTTCTTTCATTCACTCATATTTCATGGTATTGGGATTAATTTGGATAAAATGACCCTCAATTTTTGGAACAAATGGTAGTAAAAGAATTATTCACCTTTATTTAAAAATTCAAGTGTCTTATTTTCCTGTCTATTTAAAGAATTGAATAGTATTTTTTCATCTTCCAAGTTTGTTGGATATGTTTAGTCACAATCATATATAATGCACAAGGGTTGTTCGCGAAGTTGTAGAATTTGAATTAAGAAGTAAAGAATTGAGCACACAATGGTACAGGGTTGTTCGCAAAGTACTGTAATTTGAATGAAGAAGTTAGGAACTAGCATACAATGGTACAAGTAATTCTATGCCTAGGTTGCAATTCCTCTTGCATGCTCTACGTTCTTCTTCTTTTTTTTCTTTTTTTTTGTTTTTCCAGTTTTGGGAACCATAATGATTTTTTTTAGAAATGTATTGGGTTTTCTAATAAAATAAGTATCATTAAATAAATGTGTCCATTACAGAGCATGAGAACCTCATTCTATTTTCCCTTAGATAATAAATTTTTGGTATATATAATTATAATTTTATGATACATACTTGTTATTTTCAAATATGATTTAGATAATAAGTTTTTAATTTTTCAATTTTGTTAAAATAATTGATGTATGATTCTTGCTTTTTAACTTCGACTCATATTCAACTTAAAATCTATGAAAGAATTAAAAATCTTCATAAAATAAGTATCATTAATTATATGTGTCCATTACAAAACCTCAGAACCCCGTTCTCTTTTCCCTTAGATAATGAATTTTTAGTATATATAATTATAATTTTCTGATATATGATTGTCATTTTCAAATATTATTTAGATAATAGGTTTTTTTTTTTTTTTTAATTCTCGTTAAATAATTGATGCCCAATTCTTGTTTTTTTAACTTTGATTGATCGTTAAGTCAAAATCTATGAAAAATTTAAAAAAATTCATTCGAAAAACATGACCCCTCGCATTCCATTGTCTATTTTGTTACTTACCCTTTATTTTCAATATACACTTTATGCAAATTACGTTTCTACAAATAAATAATAAAGTAGTTGTTGTTATTTGAATACAAAGGTGTTGGAATTTTGAAAAACTCTAGATCAGAAGACCGTTTGCTGGAAGACACCCTATTAAAAAAAAAAATCACCATTACGTTTATGCCAGGAATTGATAAATTTGTTGTTGTTATTCTTGGAATAGTAAGGTGTTGGTTGTTCAAAAAAATCAGCTGGAATACAATTGAATGGATTCCTCAAGACATCTTATTAAAAAAAAATAACCAACTATATTCAAAACTGATGTATTTGTGAAATAAATACTGTCATCCAAAATTTCAAGACTGAAACTAAAGAGATTATATTAAAATGAGAATTTAGGAAAATGAATAGTAAATTTGAAACTATTTACTTCAAATAAATTTCATTATCAATATGAAGATGAAGGAGATATTTTGAGAAATTCTATCTGCAATCCACATCATTAGATATGCAGTGCAATTTTATTTATTGGTTGCCCATAGACATCAATGATTATTAACATCCTATTCATATATATGGTAGCCATGAAGAGGAGAGAGATTTAACATTTTGAAGACATTAAAAAAAATTAAGGACATTAAAAAATTACACGTGAGATATATATATATATATATATATATATATATATATATATATATATATATATATATATATATATATCAGTTTTAATTATAGGTATATTAGGTTTCTAGAGAGATTAAATGTGTTGTGTTCAAAATTTTTAGTTAAAACTTTCAGTGTAAATAAAAAAATGTGAGCTATAACATAAAAAAAAAAGAATATATATGTTATATTCTTACTGTCAACCATAAATAAAATATTTCAATGCCCATATCAAGTATCATAATCTTATACCAATTTCATAGAGAAATAAAGTAACTAAAAGTAATAAAACCCGGATGCGGGTGGTTAATATAGCGAAAGGAATGCGTCGGACAGACGGCACTCCGGCGAGACGTCGGCCACATGGCCCTGCAAATGTCCGATGGCATCTGAACTCAAGCGTGATGCATTTAAGTCAATTAAAGCTGGGCGCGATTCACAATTCCAATAGCGAGGTTCGAGATTTTTCTACGCAGGTTAAACAGGACATGGTGATTACTCCGTTAATGGAGAGGTTAATGCAGCTGGACGGCAGTAGATTTGAGGTTCTTGAAAACGGGATGGAGAACGAGCATACCAGAAGCAGCTTCCCCAGGCCTTTAGCGGTGTATTGCTCGCCCACTGTGCGGCTTTCCTCCGAGCGCACAGTCACCGGCAAGAGAACCAGGCTTCATGGTTGCCTTGAGCTTGGCGACAATCTTCATTTTTCCATTGCTGGAAATTGCATGCGTGAGTCTGGGAATTGGTTTGAGAAACTGCCCAGAGCTTCCATCGCAACTCTGCTCTCACATTTGACCAACGTTCAGCTTGGGTTTCAGCACACCTCCAGCTCTCCTGCTCCGATTGACAGCATGCCTCATCTCAGGCACAGAATGAGGTGCCGTCGCGGCTCTTCCCGGAGACTGATCAGGCGCTCCTCCCCGTCCTCCAGCACCTCTGCTGCGGACTTTCTTGACTCTGCTAAAACCTCTCAAGCTGCTCGTGGTCGAATTCTTCAGTCTGAGAAATGGCATACCAATCGCCAGAACGCTCCTGCACATTCTCAAACCAGGCACTTCTATTTCCAAAGCGCGCTTAATTGCCCTCGCATTACAGCCTTGGTCACCATTGTTTTCCGTGAGTCCCCTCACGATGAGGCTCCCGCTGCTGAAGGGCGGGATGGTCAATTTGGGCAGAATGATGAAGATATGCATGAGCAGGACAGAGCCATCACCGAGGAAGCAGCTAGTCATGGCAATGATATGAATGTTGATATTGAGCTGATACAGGATGAGCAACAAACTGCAATTCAAGACCGTGCCACTGCAAACGCTCAGCACCAGCCTCATCCGGGCGATGGACAGCGCACCCCAGCTGCTGAAAAGGTCATTCACTCCACTGAGGACCTTTATAATTCTGATGGTGAACCAGATGAGTTTTGGTGCAGGGTCGAGGAAGAGGAACCGGACGAGTAAGCCTCCTCTGTTCCTGGCTTTTTGCTATGGCACTGTCTTCAGTATGCAAAATGTCTCTGTATGTTTTTCTGGTTTTGGTCAAAGGTTTATAGGCTTTTTTCTAGACATAGACGATGCCCCTGCATGGGTTCTTTTGCTGGATCAGTCTATGCACTGGTTTCCCTCAGAGGGCAGTGCTAAAATTATGAATTTTTGCTCCACAGGCCTCGTCCTCAGGCCCAGTCCTGGTTAAATCCTGATGTATATATTTGTGTTTCTGTTGATTAATAGATTAAGCTTATTTAGAAAAAAAAAAGTAACTAAAAGTAATAAAAAAATGGTACACTTTTGAGTATAAGAAATTATATAATTCTTATACTTTCTAAAAATATTTCAGTACATAACTTAAATATTTTTTTTAAAATACTTTAGTAATGACTCAAATAACGTTTTTTAACAGGCATGTCCAATAATTTATTTCAATCTTAACTTCATGCATATATATATGGAGAGGTTTTAAATGACAAATCATTTTAAGGATGATCATAATAAAATGTTGTAAGAGGAGTAATTAAAAGTAAAAAAAAAATAGGAGATATCTAATTTATTTAATTTTTAATATCAAATTAAAATGCAATATTTAATAATATATAATTAATAATAAAATATTCAACATGACTCATAAATAAAATATTTTAATTTAGAGGTTTAATTAATATTGAAATTTATTAAAAAATATATAAATAACAAAAAATAATTTTAATGGGGAAAATATAATCCACAGATAAAATATTTCAAGAAAAGGCATTTAAATGTGCATATATATATATATGCAATATTGTTTACGACTAAATCATTTGAATTAGTCTCATTGTGACCCTTATTTAAGAATATGCTTTGGTCAATTTTGTTTCAAATCAAGCAAATGTGTTGAAATTGCAAGTTTAAGCTATGTAGTTTACAAAATCCAAGTTGTCAAGTAAATTTTGATGACATTGAATACATTTTTTACATTCAAGAATATAGTTTAAAAAATGAAAAATCACATGTGGTGTATGTGTGTCTATATATATATATATATATATATATTACAAATCTATTAGGTTTCTAGAGAGATTAAATTTATTGCGTGCAAATATTTTAGTCAAAATTTTCACTGAAAAAGAGGTTTTCCTTGGAGCCACAAGACTTCCTTTCTCTCTTGAAAACATTGTATATACTCCCTCTACCAAATTGAAATCCAATCTAAACCAATATAAACATGTACTTGTACATCTAGTTGATCATGTCTGCACAGATTTGTTGTTAGTGCAAATATTGTAGTTAAGTTTCTAGTTAAAGAATCAATCCTCATATCCCATGGATGAAAACATACATGCAAACAAAAAGAGCATTTTGATTTCTCTCAATAAGAATTTGAGGTTTTGTACATATGTAATTTTATCTAAAATGATCAAGAATCACTTCCATAAAACAAAATATTCATGGATAACCTAGTTTTCAAAACCATGGTGCATAGAGGAAGTATGTCTTTTGGATTTTTCCCTTTTACAATTATATTTTATATCTATTTTATTTTTAAATTAATTTTAATCAAAAAATTTATTGGAAATATCCTATATTTATTTTAATTCTAGTTTGGAACATAACAAGTGAGTTATTATTTTAATCAAAAAATTATTACAAGCTGAATGAGTATGATTAAGTAGACGAGGAATAATATATACCTCTGGTTTCATGCATAACATTAGCAAAGAAAGAATATGTTCCATAACATTAGCAAAGAAAGCATATGTTCCATAAAATTAGAAAAGAAATCATATATTCCATCCACAGTTCATTATTCCCTAATGGTATCCTATAACCATAATATTGATTCACGTAGCATATTCATCCCAAGCTATAACACTATGTATGTTTACTGGCACACTCACATCCAAAAATAAATAGAGGTAATGATACTTAGTAAAAATGTTGTAGCATCATATAAAATTATATTTACAAGAATTACATTGGCACATTAACATTGATTTACCATTATGAAGAAATAGTAAACTTGTAGAAATATTCAACATTGAAATAGTAAAATACTCCAACAAAGTGCATCAAGCATAAACAAACAAAAGGAATAACTTATCTAGTTGAAGTTGAAGGCCAATGTTAACATATGTAGAGCAATGTTCCACCCAACCATAGACTCTATTTCACTAATCATTTTTATAATAGGCTGTACCCTAATTGAAGCTATGATACTGCTAAGTAAAATTAGAACATTTTTATGGAAATCATTCTTAGGATTAAAAAAATTACCTATCCCATTATCTCATCGCTATTTTTTTTCTTGGAACAACAGAACTATTTTGGTGGCACAAATTTATTTCCTTACTTAGAATAAGGATAATATCTTCCTCATCTACTCAATAGTCCCTCAAAAGTCTCTAAGCTCTCCCTCTATGTGTGCATAGAAGGTCTAGATATTATCCATTAACTCCAACAACATTTACTTAGTTCTTGACCTCTTTCATGTTTTAAAGGCTTCCTTGCTTGGTTGTTCCACCCACGCTATGGTTTAGTCCTTAGCTTCTATCCATGGATTCTCCATCACATAGCTTGATATCTTTCTTGGATCCCTTTCCAACCCTATTTTTGAATCTATGTATGCTCTCCCTTTCTAGAATTCACTTATTTTCATGGAAATTATCTTTTAACCATTTGAATTTCTTCCTTATCTTTTTTCAGAATCTATACATATTTATGTAGTTCTCATCACATGAATTCAAAATTTCCTCTATCATTCCTTTATCACCCTCCTAGTAGGAACCAATACCTCTACAACTACTTTCATGGATTCTAGCATCAACCAAGAGAGAATGAATTTGCCTCTCCCTCTATTTCTTTCTCTCTTATAACTTACTTCTCTTCCATTTGATTTTCCTTCTCTACTATGTCTAGCCCCATGCATATCTCTTCAATGTTATTTGCATTAGTTCATAATGCTCACACAAAATTCATGTGAATACAGAATGGGCTCCACTATTCACCTTAGAACCAAAATTTCTTATGTCATTTAAGTGACATTTATATTGGACTATGTTGCTTGTCTTAGTACAAGAATGACCAGTAATGAATCATTCCTTATTCCCTACCACTATTAACATACATGTGTCTAGGACTACATGAATCATTGCCTCTATAAAATAAATTTCCTACATCCAATCATGGGTTTGTTCCCTCCCCATCAATCACATGTGTGGGAGGTATAATGATGAATGAATGAATTAAAAAATCACCCTAACCCCAACACCCCATAAGACCTCATTTTCCCCCTTATTGTGGGGACATGATTTTTTTCAAAGAAAATGTGAGAAAATCTAGGTTTTACCCCTTCTCTCACAATTCCCATGATGAAAGTACTTATGCACTTGATTTCATAATTAAGTAAGTTGTACATATCCACAACTAGCACATGAATTCAATGTTTGGTAGTTAAGGTTTTTAGATTTTTAGTAAGGAACATGGTGATGAAGGAAACAAAGTAAAGTTTGGGAAAAGGAAAATTAAGCATTCTTTGGCATGTATAAGCCCTAGTAACCTCTCACCTTTACCATCTCCTGCTACCATAACCCCATTTTTATATACGCCTACCTCACGTATCTCAATTATTTTATTAAATTCAAGAAAAATAATATTTATATTATTTATATCACTATGAAATTTTTTCCTCATGGTGTAAATAAAGCATGGTAATTAAAGTATCCATGCCAAACAAAATAAAAAATTCAATCATAATTAAGTACAGTTAATCAATGGGATTCAATACTAGGACCTTCTAGCATATCCCCCTTCGAATAACACAATACTCAATGTTGTCTTCTCATTAACAACACTTATTTTCCTCACTCTTTAGTTGTATTTGCAGTGCCATCCTATTCAATACCTTGGTGTACTACTAGACTTCAACATTCCAACATATGCCTGCATTAGTATTTAAGTAAGCATGCATATTATAAAAATTATCAATAAACACTTATCTTATGCATAATATTTCTCAATTCCATGATGTAAGCATCTATTCAAAGATATGTATGTATTTTTTATTTAATACTTATATATATGGATATGCATCTATCCCATATAATGGATTCCATAGGAAATAATTAATTTCATTGTCCTTTCTAAGACACCCTCAAAATTCTAGCCACCATCCCACATGAACTTATAAGTTTCCTCCTCCTTGATACACTCACCCTCTAGGCTTAGATGTCCCCTTGTCTACTAAACAATCCCTTAGATGATCCATCTTGTCATGGATTTCTCCTGTAAGGAGAGCACCAACTTATTACTAGACATTCACTAGTAGTATATAGCTTGTCGAAATCACAGGGTTCCTTTGTCATAACAATGACCTTCCTTCTTCCAGATGCGGATGCTCATTGAAGAGGATGGGACGTTCATCCCACATAGAATCCTGATGGCAATCGCATGGGGTGGCCATATGGCCACCCACAAAGACATTTATTCCACATTAAATGTGGCCAAACTTCTCACCATTAGTAGATCCATTAAGCTCCACTGCCATTTTGTGCAACCCCTCTGGTTTTAATGGCGTTTAATTGCAGTAATTCATTTCATGTCCACCCTGCTTGCTAGTCCCTTGCTCCGCAGAGTAGCTCCTGCCCTCCTCCTGTGCCGAGCCAAGTGCTTCGAACGCACACCGGGAGATGTTGCTGCATTGAAACTCTGTTGGGATTTCACTTATTTTAGAGTGCGCTTTGTTGCACAAAGTCTCGGCCCTGTGTTCCGCCCGCCACGCCCTTTTCTTCTGCTCAACGTCATTCCTGTCCACATCTCAGTCGACATAGCCTGCGTTCCACTGCCAACATGGCTCGGCTCTGTCATAGGATGAGAAGCCGCCGAGGTAGTAGAAGGGGCTGAGCTACATGCTCCTGATCCACCCCCAGTATTGACTCCTCCTCTGAGGTTTTCTCTTGTGGCCATTCGCCAGATACCAGAAGCCAAAGGGGTAGAGCTCGCCTTGCTGGGAAAGTGCTGTCCACCTAGGGCCCCGAGGATCACCATGTAGTTTCTCCCTCTCAACCGGTCGCCAAAACCTTTGTTTCCCCTGTCTCCACTTCGTCTGCTCACATTCCCCTCTGCCAAACCTCCCAAAGAGCTAAATTTCACTTTGAATGCACCATGGATAGGCTTGTTGTCACCGCCTACATCACCGTCACCCTTCGAGAGGAAGCTGCTGGCTTCAATCCCCCTGCTGCTCCTACTCCTCAATCCCCTCCAAACAAATATGTTGCTAAGGTTACAAAGGAGCTGCTGGAGATGGCTCGGGCTAACAAACATCAGGAATAGGAAAAGGAGGGTGCCGCCCAAGCCACCTGTGCAACCACGGAAGATGAAGGCGACAGCAGTGACAAGTACAGGTGCCATATTGTGGAGGATCCTTCCTCTCCTACTAATGAAAGTAACCATGGAAAATTATGCTGGAACATGGTTTGGAAGCCCAGGTTTCATGGGTTGGTTTTTGTTTTTCTGTTTACTTCTCCTTTGCTGAAAGAGAAAAATGTTATTTTCATAGGTCAATTTTTGAATATATGGTTAAATTATTTTAACTTAATGTCGGTTTCCCCCGCGAGGGCGGCAAGAAAAGCTTCTAAGGGACTGGTTTCCCCTCTGTGGGTAGTCTAGAACCATCCATTTTTTGACAGTCAAGCCTAGCTTTCAGGCTCACTCAGCTGAAACTGTGGCATTTTTGTACTTTTATGTTACATAATTAGAATTTTACTTATTCAGATATTAAAAAAAAAAATGACCTTCCTTCAAGGCTTTTGATATTAACTAGCCATCATCTATCATGTATCATCCACATACAGTTACAATATATATATTCATAATAATATAACTTATAAATTCCAAGTCTAATTCATAAATTTCATAAGTATGAGATTCCTTCTCATGGTGTTTGGCTCTTGTGTGGCATAGTCCCTAATATTTCTTACAGAATTACACTCATTTTCATATTTGAGACCATTCCACCTACAACCTAAATTTGTTAATCAACCAAATAAAAGTGATTATCTATGCTTATAATCCTTTCTTTCAATATTTACTACCATCCATGATGTTTTATCAAAATAATATTAAAAAACTAATAATGCAATAATTTCTAGTTGTTAATCATACTCAATTAAATGGAACTATGTTTCACTGTACATGTGTTACTTAGAATACCTACCATTACAAGATGAAACTAAATATTTATTCCAATAAACCGATGTGCTGATACTCAAGATCACATCTACTCAATCCATCCCTGTCGCTTGATTTCAAAATCCTACATTTCTATATCATGTATTCCACCATCATAAATTGCAAGGTCTAACCAATACCTCAACACATCTAGTCACCCCCATATGTACCTCGAACATACTACAAGGAAATTCCTTTCTCTACTATATAGTACCTTAGGAATCATCTCCTTTATTGGTGATCCTCACTATTTTCTAGAAGGTTATAGTCTCTGATAGCAATAACAACGGGGAGACAAACTGGACATTTCTATAGTACCATATCGTTTTCCATATCATGTGTATGGTCTGCATTAGCTCCACTATTTAGATTCAACATGTATGTGCAGAAAATTCATAGCATGATTATGCTACCCATTCATCATTATAGGTAAATCAATCCTGAGATACTAATTCATTGTTGAATCAAAAGGATTATAAAAATATTACCATACCAAAATATTATTCATTCATCATATCCAACCTAGGTATCATTATCATACATGAATTCAATCATAAACAAATAAATGAATATATAAATTTTGCATAAAGGAATTATTACTCCAATCATTACAAGTCATATATATTGGCATGATTAATTTTCATATTTGGATAGTTTCCTTCAGCATTCCTAATGTTACTTGATCATTTGATGTCTCGTGGGAGCTCACATGATCCCTTAATCAACCTTTTGACAAGCATCCTATCATCATTATCCTTTTCACAAGGTTTTCTATCATAGGCCAGTTCATCATCAACATTTTCAACCATCGTTGAGATTTTTTTTTGGAATAAACTCTGTGTCAATATTTGAAATGTCCAATGTTTCAAGTGGACACTCCACCCATCATGAAGGAAAATAAAAAAAAAAGAAATAAAATATGAGGTGGGTTTAGTAATGAAAAGAAAATATAAAGGTAACAGAAAGGAGCTAACCATGAAATAATAAAATGTGCTCCAAGGGAAAAGATCTTTAAATAATATAAAGAATAAAATATACCTTAGGAGAAATTTGAGGCATAAATTATTAAGAAGCCAATGAAGACAAATATTTATTAAATAATTAAAGGATTAAAAAAAATATTAAAATATGGGTTAAAATATTAAATTATTATTTTTTAGATTCAAGGTAATTTGGATTCATCAAAATTGTTTCAACAAGCCATGCGCTTTGTTGAAACAATGTGGAAACAATTTCATGTTTTGGAGAATCCTCTAGAATATGGTGTGATAACAAGATTATGGAATATTTTAGATGTTAGCTAATACTTAGAAGAAAATGTATCATAATATTTCAAATTAGAATAATTGTGTCAAACCATGATTTTGTGATCAGTAGAGGATGAGAGGATGTTTATTGCACTATCATCTTTGAAGTCAATTTTTTTTTTCTAAATTAGACTACTTCTATTTTATCATACAATCCAAAAGATTATAGTCCTCATCCTCTGAAGTTGGCAAACCAGTTTTGGAGGGAAATTTTGTTTCCAAATAAAAAAGAGAGGGGCCGCCCCAGACGGAGAAACCAACCCAAGAGAAGAGTACAGAGAGTCTAGAATAAGCTTCCCATAGTGGGAAATCAACCTTGTGCATTACATGTTTAAGATAAAACCAGAAAACTAGTAGCAATGAAATAGCACAAAATTGACTAGAATGAGAGATAAACAACCAGGAGTTAAGCATATGGAGTATTTCCATCCTTCTCTAGTGATTGGAAGGACTCCTCCTCAATTCTGCATGCATATTCAAACTCATTATCCTCCTGCTTGGATGCGTGGGCTGTCGACGGAGGAAGAAGCGCCACATGGGAATCAGGAAAATAGGAGGAAGCGGCATGAGCCTCAGCACTTGCATTGGTGCCATCCTCATCCGAGCTCGAGCTACCATGATCGTTGATCGAGGCCCACTAAACTAGCAAGGCCACCATCTTGTGGGGGAAGAGGGGGGGGGGGGAGATGGTGGACTTGCAACATATTTTCTTGGAGAGGAGACCAGAGCTAGAGGCTCCAGAGGGATATTCAAGAAGGTGGAGAGACATGTGAGTAGTCAGATTAATGGGGTCCATGATTTAAAACTTCACCTAGTCAACCAACAGATTCACCATCCTGCCTGTAGAGGTAGAGATGGGAGGCCTAGAGGGAATACCGCATCCACTACCTATGTAGAACCACATGCGGGGGTGTCTAGAGATGGCAGAGAAATAGGAGTGGGGCTGAGATGACTGAGGAAGTGCAGAGATGACTAAGGGAGCAAAGGGGGAGCCTAAGGCTAGAGTGAAGCAAGGTGAGGAGAAAGGAATTGAGAAATGGAACAAAGGTTTGGCGGAGGCAGAAGAAGCATCTGCATGAAGCAAAAGGGAGAGCCAAATGCTAGAGCTTGGAGCAGGGAAAGCATATTTATGGGCCAAGGAGGGTGGCAAGGGCATGATAGTTGGAGTAAATTAGAAGAAGACAGAGTTAATGGTAGAGATTTGTGAGGACGTCAATGGGGGACGTTCAAGGGTGGCGAGTAAATTTCCCACGCACAAAAATTTAAGCCGAGTAGGATGGCGATGTGCGTCTGTGTGATGATGACAGGTGTCCTACATCCTTGCGACCATGTGGCGATAATTTTTAATCCATGCTAACTCCCACATCTAGGGGTTGGAGATATTTGAGCACCAGAAGAGTGCATTCTGTGCATAGAGCTTCATCATCAAAATTTTGGAGCTTACCAGTCATGAGGGAAGTATTGTGAATGAATCCCTTCTTGGCCAGAATATCTGCAACTTCATTGGTTGTCCATCGAATGTGTTTGACGGAAACATATTTGTGACGAAGTATCCATTGCTCAAGGAGATCGAATCAAGACGCTAGTCTCCAACTCGTGGAGAATTTGGAGGCCGAAGAACCCAGAGGGAGATGATGGGAAATGTCAATGATAATTTGAGAGTCGCCTTTTATTTCTAAAGGAAAATAGTTTTTTACCTATGGTAGTAGGAGACATTGAAATAGTCTTTCTAACTCTGCAGAGTTGTTGGTGTCCCATCCTATGGAGCCAAAATAAATCATGAGGGCTTCTCCATATGCATTTTTGAAAATACCACCAAAACTAGCATCCCCTGGATTTCCCTTTGAGGCTCCATCAAAGTTGAGTTTAAAGAAGCTGTGAGGAGGAGGAGACCAATATCAGGGTGAAGTGAGAGAATGGTTTGAAGGGGGCTCGTTGTTCAGATGAGAGCGAAAGGAAAGATTCTAGTTGGCCCAGATGATGCTTTTTGGGGGGGAGGGAGGGGAATTTGGACTCTTTCCAGTTGTGCAACGCAAGGGATTCCTGGAGATTATTGCACAAATTGGTCTAGAGGATAGCAGGAGGGGTTAATTGATCTTTGAAAATGAGCCTATTAATTTCCTTCCAGATCATCCAGAGGATATGCCCAGGAAGGATGACCCATAGGGAACTGAGTAGATCATTGTTGAAGGGAGTGGAGTGCAAATGGTGAATAGTATTGAGAATATCCCCTCTCTGTCTACAGATATTCCACTAAGCAAGGGAACATTTTCCCAAAGAAAGTTTACCAGAGGACAGGAGTTGAGGAGGTGCTCTATGGTTTCCTAATAATCTCCAAAATTCAGACATCGAGAAGGACCAGTGAAGCCTTTTTTTAGTAGGTTGTCCCATGTTAGGACGCATCGCTTTCTGAGCTGCCATAAGAAGGTGGAAATTTTGGGCCAAATTTTGGGTTTCCAGATCTGTACCCAAATGGCATCTTGAGGATCTTGATTATTAGGGAGGAGAAGGCGATATGCTTCTTTGGTGGTGAAGGTACCATGGGAGGAATAGCCCCATATTAAGATGTCCTCTTCCCCTATGAAAATATTTTTCCTCATGAGAAGTTACCTGCTAATATCTTCTGTGAGTTTGAGACGCCAATTGGTTTGCCAACGATCTACTGGGAGCCATTTTCGGTAGCTAGAGCTAAGGAGGGGAGTCCAAAATTGTTTTATTTGGGTGTTCTCCTGGTTGTTGAGGATCTCCTGCCATTGAGAATTGTGGAATAGGGAGGCTAATTTGGGCATCTGTTGCCATGAACCCTCCGAGAACCTAGCCTGTGAGCCTGATTGAAATTTCCAAAAACTGTGTACCTATATGATGGCTCTGTGTTGTTTTTATTTTTTCTAGATGAGGGGGCCATTCACCTTTGTGTTGAGGCAAATCAGCTCCTAGGCATGGCAGTTGTTTACGTACTTTGAGAGCCAAAGCTGAGCCCAAGGGACCCCTATGTTGGAGACCTATCTACACCATATTCTCGCTCCCATAACCACATTTCTGTGGTGTGGGTCTCTGAGCCCTATACCACCAGATATTTTGGGAGGGTAGACCTCATTCCATTTGACCAGTGCCCATTTTCTGTTGTCATTTTTACCTCCCCAAAGGAAATTTATTTGCATATTGCGGATTGATTTGAGAACCCATTTGGGGGCAACCAGGACTATGAAGAGATATAATGGCATTGATTGGAGAACTGACTTGATCAGGAAAAGGCGACCAACAATGTTGAGAACTCAATGGATCCAGAGGGAGAGTTTGGCATCAAGTTTATCTAGGAGTTCACGCCAAGAAGAATTTTTAATGGCTGAGTCGATGAGGGGGGCCCCAAGATATTTTGAAGGGAGGGTAGATATGGGGAAGCCCAAGATTCTAGCGATGTTTTGTTGGGTAATGACAGGAGTGTTGAATAAGAAGATCCAGGACTTCTCGCTATTGATGGTAGTTCCCGCAGCAGTGGAGAAGCAATCGAGAATGGCTTTGAAGGATCGTGCTTCTTGGACAGAGGGGTGACTAAAGAGCATGTTTTCATCAACAAATTTCTTGTGGGAAATGAGAGGAAAACAATGAATGCTCAGACATTTGAGAGAGTTGGAATTAATAGCATGGTGGATGAGCCTGCCCAGACCTTCAGCCATAAGAATAAACATGAAGGGGGAAGGGTATCACCTTGGTGGATACCTCTAGAAGGCGAGAAAGGGGTGGAGGGGGATCCATTGAGAAGAATAGAGAAGAGGGGGGAGGAGATAAAACTCATGATCCATTGAACCCAGGTGTGGCTGAAACCAAATGCTAGTAACATTTGATGGATTTAATTCCAGCTAAGTTTGTCAAAGCCTTTTGAGAGATAAATTTTGCGAAGCATACCTGGAATTTTCCTCAGTCTTCAATGAGTGAGTGACCTCATGCGTGATAATAATGCCATCCATGATTTTTCATCCTTCCACATAACCAATTTTCTTTGGGTATACCAGTAGCAGGAGCAAGGGTTTGAGCCTATTAGCAATCACTTTGGAGATGAGCTTGTGTATGACATTGCATAACACAATTGGTCTATACTTGTTGGGAGTGGTAGCATGCTATTCCTTGGGAATGAGAGTGAGAAAATTGGTGTTGAGTGCAGGAAGATTCCAATGCATACTCTGAGATTCCTCCACCATTTCCTAGTCTTCAATCTTAATGTCCTCCCAAAAAATGGAATAAATTGGTAGTGAATCCATCTGGACCAGGTGTTTTCCAAGCCTTTATTTGTGCCATAGCTTGGTCCACCTCCTGCATCTGCATAGGTCTCAAGAGCATTTGATTGATTTCTTCCGTGATGAGAGTGGGGATGTGCTAAGCGATGTTTGCAATAGCGGGTTGTTGATCTTCTGAAGGCTCCATGAGGGTATCCTTGAAGTAGTTTAGGAGTTCTTGCTCTATGTCAGCAAGGGCTTCAAGGTTGACTCCCTAATGTTTTTTGTGGATTGAGATGTGATTAATCATTCTTCTTTGAATGGTGGAGCAGTGGAAAAACTTGGTGTTTTTCTCCCCCTCTTTGAGTCAGCAAATTCTGGATTTTTGCTTCCAGAGAATATCTTCGTGCAATCTTCTTTCTTCTAGATGGCTCATGAGATACTGTTCTTGGTGAGCTAGTTCCTCCGTTCACCCTTCTTTGATGATTGTTTGCTAAAGGACTACCATCTTAGTTTCCAAGTCCAATTGACTTGAGAAAATATTACCAAAAGAAGTTTGGTTCCATTGCTTTAGAAGAGTATTCAAAATATTCAACTTAACTAGAATTGGTACATTTTCGAGCCTTCCAGAGGAGTGATGATGCGCCACCAATTATTGACAATTTCTTTGAAGCCAGGGTGAGAGAGCCAGAATTGCTCGAAGTGGAAAGGATTGTTGCTAGTGGTTCCTAGTCATGTCCATTGCAGTTTAATGGGCTAGTGATATGAGCCTGTAGCAAGAAGAATTGTGGAAAATATGTCACCCCTATATGAATAGAGGTGTCTGAGATCTGGAAGTGTTCCAATCACGAAGCAATCTATTTTTATCTGCCTCTCCTGTTGTTCCAGGTGTGGAGCCCATTGGAGGTTGGCAAGTCAATCATCTAATTCTAGAGGATAAAATATTTGAATTTGTAGCTGTCAGCGTCTAAGTGGAGATGACCTCCTCTTTTTTCATTGATATTGGAGATCATATTGAAATTTCCTCTGTGGATTCATAAGGGATGGCTCTCTAGGAATCGAGGGACTCAATGGCATCGAAGAGGTCAATTTTCAGGGCAGTAGATTGGGGGAAATAGACATTGGTGAGATGGCCACGGATGTCGAAACCGATCAAATGGAAGGAGGCTTGAATGAAGTTGTGAGTGACATGAATATCTGTTAGGGAGAGGATGCGGGGGTTTTAAGAAATGACCAATCCTCCAGAGGCTTCCATGGCTTCAACCGCAACGGCGTTGCAACTAGGCCACAACTTGGATAAGATTGAGTGAAAGGTGGTACCAGTACATTTATATTCCTACATGAAGAAAATAGATGGGTTGTTTTTCCATATTTTTTTCTTTATCCTTCGGTGCTTTGAGGAGCTACTAATCCCTCGAATATTCCATGATGTGAGCTTCATCCTTGAGACTAGTGGGGGAGGACCTTGTAGAAATTGGTCAACTTGGGATAGTGTCCCAATTCAACTAGTTGAACACCCAAAATAATTAGGCGCTGAAGATCTGAGCGTCTGCCCCTTTTTATGGATTCTCTCATAAATTTTATAGTTTCTTGTGGGTTTTTACCTCCTCGAATTCCTAACTGAGTGCTTCCTTTAAGCTGTTGATTTTTTATTAGAGCTTCCACTAAGTTGTCTATTTGATGGACTGCAATGGTATGATACTCTTTACTGCTGTAGTCTATTTCTAATCTAGTGATCTCGAGGTCTCCAAAGTCTATAGTCTCCAGTTCCTCTTCCATGTAGGTTATGTGGCTGAGCTCCTTTCCTTTATCTTGAACATCTTGCTGCGATGGGTTGCTATGGGTGTCCTCCTCCATGTTAGCGGGTTGCTTGATTAGAGGTTCTTGGATCTATATGGTTGTAGATTTCGTGATTTCCTTTTGCTTATATTTCTGCTCGATCTCATGTTGTTTGTATTTCAGGTTGCGGTCTAGTACTCTTGATGCCTCATTAGGTTTCAGGGTTGAGGTAGAGGGTTTCAAGGTAGAGGATGGGTTGGGGTGAGGGGTGTTGAGGGGCAGGGATTCTTTCAGGGTGGAAGAGGGGTCTCCATCCAACTGAGTTTGACTGGCTAGGAGGTCGAAACTATTGCTGGTGGAGGGTTGAGAGGGTTTGGGGGTAGAGGTAGGTTTTTTGGCATGTCCCTTCAAGTTGGAGACTTTGGTGAAGCCATCAGGATTAATATTCTCTGGGGTAGGGGCGAATTTCGAGGGTAGGTTGAGGGGGAAATATCTGAAGATATGACCATGCTTGTGGCATTTGCGGCAACGGAAGGGAACATGCTCATAATCTATAGATTAGATCCATTCAAAATCATGGTGATAGAGACTTACTGAATCTAGAAGAGATTTACCTAGATGCATGTAGACGCAGATCTTGACATAGGTGATGTATCGATTATGCTTGGTTTCCTCTATGATATTGATGAAGGATCTGAGGTGGTTCAGGATTTATTAGAGGGATAACTCATCCCAGTATTCTTGGGGAAGGGAGTAGAGTTTGATCCGCACCGACGCCAGTTGAAGCCTTCTTTATCGGGGTTGAAAAAATCAATCTAGTTTCTTAAGAAGAGGCCAGACACATTAAAGAAGTAGGGGCCTCTATCCATAACCTAGTTTTTGACCTCTATGCAGGTGAAGATGATGTTCAAGAAGCCTTTGGAACCTAGCTGGGGCGTGACTTGACCTTTGGGCTTCCACTTGGAGCTTATCCATCCATAGAGGGCTTTCTTAGTTGGCCAGAAGCCAAAAAAATTCCCAATGAGGGCATGATATTACATGAACTGGATTCTGCCATCGATCCACTCAATAGGAAAACGGTTCATGGACCTTTTGGTCTCTATAGGGATGCAGGTCGAAGAAGCCACTTTGGTCTGTACTTGGCTGTCTTTTTCTTCTTCTGTTTGTGCTTCAGGGATTACAACAGGTTCAAAATTTCCTGTCAAATCATTGAGTGGCGGATCAGGATGCCTGACGTCACTGTCTACAGCAAATCCGCCAATTGGGGGGGTGGGGGCAGTTCCACCCCCCCAGGGTACCGTCACTCCATTGGGTCTTCTATGTGCAGGTGAGTGTAGAGCCTGCAAAACATAGAAGAAGGTTTAGGAGCTTTGCCAGTGCCCACAGCAGGGGCGGAGGAAACTCTAGGTTTCCATGACCTAGCTCAACTCATCCTTTGACCACGCTCCTCCAATTGTTTCCAAAAATTTTCCTCCAAGTGCACTTTCTTTTTGAAGTCAAATTTGAGGAACAAAATTGATAAACATATGGATATATGTCTAAAATTATATATAAAAAAGTATGACAGTAACACTTTTCCATATGAAAGAGCACTAGCTCTTTGGAGATCATATTGTGATAGAAGCGGCGAAGTTAATACAACAAACTTCTCTAATAAAATTAATATGGAACATGATATTTTGGAGTATCAAAATTACAGTTCATGTGGAAAATATTTTGTTTAGAATTAAACAAATGAAGACCAATGTAATATTCCTAAATTTTCACATGATATTTGTAATATTAGAGTTCTTAATAAAGTTAACTAATTAATTAAATAAAAGGGTGGAGGGACCCATAATACTTAAAGATGAATAAAATCCACTTTTGATGTGTGTATGTGGATAATCTAGATCTAGATCTAAATCATGGAGTAGTGAAGCAGCTCTATTGATGGGGATGATGTCTCATTTATGAGATAGATCATGGAGGATGAAAAACTCAAATAAGATCATGGATCTTAAATGTAAAATCATGAGGATATTTGAAGAGGTCAACTGAGATCATAGTGCATTCAAAGTAAGATCATAAATCACCTATGATAAGTTACTAGAGGATGTGATGCATTTAATGCACACATGATGGAGAGGGTGATCACCCCATATGAACATGATGGAGGACATGGAGAAACAACACAGTCAACCATGGAGACTTATGTCCACATGTACAGCGCATTTATGGAGTGGGCCGAGGCTATGGAAGGCTCATGATCTATATAATGAAGGTGAAGGCACAATAGGAGGGATTTTTTGGATAATTGGATTATTCTTTGATCTGTTTAGATATGGATTTGTCTTAGGACATTTCTATGCATGCTTGAGCTGTTTAGCTAAGTCTGCAGTGTTTTTTAGCACAGGGTGTTTCTGAGCAGAAATCCCACCCTTACCCACGGGGGACTTGTGTGCCTACTCTGGGAAGGTTTTCTATTGGGCTTTATTCCTCATCAAGCATTGGTGCCATCTTCAAGAGTTTGTTTCTAGAATTCCAGCTAGGAAACCGGCAGAGGATTCATCCTTCACTTTGTTCTTCACATTCATCCTTTCAGGAGTAGAAAATCTATATCCAACATTCAGGCCATTGTATTTTACCTCCATGCAGAAGCAGTCTGCTCAAGGATTGCGCAGTGCAGTCTTGTAGATCTATTGGAGGAAGGAAGTTTTCAACATATCAGCTGGAAAGCCTGTGAGGGGTCATCTCCTCACTTTGTATTCAGTGTTCCCATCATTCAGGAGCTGATTTGACACATCTAGCAGCAGCCTATTGAGCCTCCCTCTCTTACAATGCAGTTTTCTAAAGCTATTGTTCACCCAACAACTATTTTCGGTGGAGGATATTGGAGGAGCTAGATCTTGATCTTTTAGCCCAAGGATCTAGTGAAGGAATCAACCCTTCTTGCATAGAGCTGATTGCACATCATTGCAGCCATCATATCTTCATTTCATGTAGTAGATCTGCATACCCAGCAGCTACATAGTGCAAGCCATAAGAGGGTGATTTTCCTAGATTCATAGATCTAAGAAATCCTTTCTGGGTTATCTTGGGTATCCATCATAGAGCCCAAATCTCTATTTTAAGCATCATCGAAGCTCCCATACTGCCTAGATTTAACTTTATATCTTTATGGTAGTTGTAGTCCCAACAGTTGCAGCAGGGACAATGTATTTTAACTTCGAGTATTTCAGTGGTTACACAGTCCCTCTTGTGGGATCATTTTTGGGTCATTCTAGGCCACTTGTTTGGCTTGAGTGTCTCATATTTTGAGCACTTTTGTACTTTCTATTCACCTCCCATATAATAAAATGGCTCAGCTTCTCTGTACATTCTGATGTTTCCTTTGGATTAATTGTTTACTTAGTCGCAGTTCATCTATTGTGTTTTAGTATTACTGCATTCTCCCTTTTTGGATATTACAACCAAAGAAGTGGAAAATTGATATACCACAATATTTTATCTATTCCAATATCTATGAAGTCCCAAAGGACACTTATTTTGGTATACATGTTCCATAGCTTGTGTAAGAAAAAATTGAATGGAATAGTACAAATGACCTGATTCCTTTTGTTTGATTAGATTTGTTGTTCCTCTATTTTTGGTGCAGGTTCTAAATTATTTATCACAACAAAATTACTAATACTATATGCCAATTTGACATTACATTGAGATAAGAACATGATCTATACTTTCTATTCTTTATTGTAACATTGAAGCCATATTTCCTTACAACAATGTTTTTTAAGATTGATGTCTTGATAATTGACTATTACTTTATCCCTTTCTTGTATGTGATAGAAAATGAAGCGATAATTTTATGAGGCGAGGATCTATATTTTGACATAGGTAGTGTCCTTGTATTAAAGGATAAATAAGTACTTTAACAAGGCTTTTACTTAGCAAGAATGGGTTCATTTCAAATAGATGAGTATTTTTTTTATTTTTTTGTAGCTCTAATATCTTGGCCACTCTTAATTGTTTTTTTGTTTGTTTCTTTTGGATCAGTGTTCCAAGTTTGAAAATTTTGGGTTTATTTTGGTTAAATATTATGATCTCTTAAATTCTTTTAGTTTTTATTTGATGTTTAATTGATCCTTTTGTTAAGGCATGATTTGTTTCATCTTATTTTATTAATTTAAGGGGTTTATTTAAAGTTAAAGAGCTTTGTTGAGTATAAATATATTTTTTTTGTTTTTTTGTCATGTTCATTTGAGAAAGATATGGTATTAGGATTAATATATGACTTCACTTATTATCTAGGCATTCAATGTGTTTTCCATAATTATTATAATTTTCTTTATATATTTTATTATTGAAGGATATGTTTTATTTTATTTTTATTTTTATTTCCTCTAATGTTGTGGTGTCACAAAACAATATTCACCTTTTAGAATATACTATTTTATTTTATATTTTCTTTAAAAATACTTATGGTTTGTTAAGAGAGGAAAATGAGCTCTACTAAGTTAAGTGAAGAAAAAATTTCTCTATGCAATATGATCCTATGTGTTCATCATAGAAGTCATATTATCATGAGGAGGACATTCATCTAATGCAATTATACTTTGATATCAATACAAAAAAACATCACTTGTAATTAGTTGAGAATGATATATTGTTTAGTGTAGTACTATTCTTGAAGTGAAAAACGCCTTGATGATCATTGTTTTGTGACATATTATTCCAAGTAATGAACATGCATAGACTATTTTTTCTATTTGTGTTAGATTTTTTAACTCACCCATTGTAGATTTTTAATGAGTTTGTGTTATTACCTTTTTTTAATCATGTAGGAAATTAAGTTTCAATGCATATTCATCTTCCACTCATTCTCATTTTTTTTATTTTGTGTGACTTCACATAATTTTTTACCAAGTCAAAATTATTAGAGTTGTTAACTATAGAATAAATTGCAACAACGAATACAATAGTTATGATCCAAAAGTAGGTGAAAAACCTACATATTATGATGAAACACCATATTTTAAAGTTGTTGGTTTATTTGAAATTGAGGAATTGGAGAAGTATCTACCTTTTAGAAAAGTGATGTATAAGAAAAAAAAAAAAAATTATGTAAATATTCATGCTTTTTATATAGCTATTCATATACGTTATTTTCATGTGAACCCTATATAATATGAATTACATGGAATATGGCAGGGTTATCTAGATGCGTAAAGACCAAGTCTGAGCAAAAGAATTTATTTGGTTGAACATCACATGCCTTTGGGGGTGCCTTTCCAATTAATTTCCCCTTGGTATGTGATAATATTATTGTGGTAAAACATAATAAAAACATGCAAAAATATTTGCAATAGTGTATAACAAGAAACTAGAGCAACATTACCCGTGATTTTTCTTTTCCAAAACATGGAAAATTTTATATCGTAATTTTTAACTAAATATTTTTCTAATTATTACATATGTTTCTATACATTGGTAACGAATCACTAATATTTTACAATGTTTTCTAATTTTTTAGAAGATTAACCAAGAATTTTCAATACTTGATAACCTAGTAAAAATTCGCCAATATTTAAGAAAAATTTATAATTTAGTGAAAGTTTCACTAAAAAATTATATATGTATATTATATTAATGAAAAAATAGCTTATACATTTTTCTATATACCACGGGGATTCACCCATTTATCATACATATAAATTTGGGGGGTTTCTTAAAAATTTCCTTGGAACAAAAGGTCAACATGCTGATGTGTTCCCTTGATTATGCCTAGATCTTCTAGATAGGAGAATATGTCATAAGCAAGGATGATTCATGTAACTAATTCCTAATTTTGAGGAATGACTCGAAGGAGTGAAGAAACAGATCCAATGTATATTAATTTGAAGAGTGTAGATAAGATAGGTTAGTATTCTTATTTTAGAAATAGTTTCTCTTATTTAGAGATTGATTGAAATTCTATAGGGTTTTGTTAGTAATATTTAGGCTTAAAAAAGATATTGGATTGTAAGCCTACGTGCATAGAGATAGATTGGATTGTAAGCCTACGGGTGGAGAGAGAGAGAGAGAGATAGTCATGAGATGGCCAAATAAATTGATAAATCAGGCCATGGCGAGAGAGGAAGAATTACTCAAAGATTTTGAGTATTAGTATAGGTTGTATATTAGGAAATTTAGATTTGAAAATTGTTTATAGATAGCATCTATTTTCATCTCTGGAAATTATCCCTACTTGTAAAATCGTAATATGTTTCTGTAGTTTTACAGGTTATATATGCTTATGTTGATATTGGATTACACGCTTTTAGTGTTTGAAGACAAGGTTGCAAGGATTTATTATTTCTAAGAATTTAAAATCAATGCGTGAAGAAGATAAAGTATAGAATGCATTTATGGAATTGTGCCTTATTAGATTGTGGAATGAATAGAATTCCATTGTGTTTCATAGTGTCTGTCTGTAATATTGAATTGAGGACCCTTTTGTGGGTGAAATCTGGAATTAGTGTGCATGTCAACCTCTGTATATGTAACAAATGATGAATAGCAAGAAATTTGTCATGCTAAGAGAGTAGATATATGTATGGATCTAATGGGAAGGGAACTATTAGCGACAACAATTTCGTTGGTTTTTAACATGCATGAAGAGTTGACCTATGTGTACGCATAAACCTAGTGTGAATTATGTCGTGAAGGCCTTTGACAAATATCAAAAGAGTGATGATATATCAGCAGGGATGCTTTGCAAGGGAGATAATGTTGAGTATTGATAAAGAAACACAACAACAAAGGATTGGATGCCAAATCAAAAACGTATTTGGACACAGTTCGTGCATGTGTTAAATATCTAGTGCACAACAATGGAATTAGTGATGTGATTGCTCTTGGAAATGTACTAAGATACCTGAGGAATGATTTTGCAAATATACCCAATTATTGCAGAGGAATATTGCACGGGAATAAAGAAATGTATCTAGTCTGAAACATTGTGTGGCCAGATCTATAGAGTAGAAGTATTTATCTTTGAACCTTAATGACAGGATTGGTAACGGTTCTACGGTTTCTAAGAATGCATGCAAAAACAAAGTATGGTAAGTGTGTGGTATGATCTGCATAATGATATGCTTGGTATATGATGAATACAATGCATAATTTGTAATCAAATTTACAACTAAGTTAAAGGATGCATAACAATTTTTATGCATGGTTAAAAGCTTGTATGTATATTGCTCAATTGCAAGAATATGCAAGTTAGATTCCAGTGAAACCATTTCAAAATGTGTAAGTGGTGAAGCATTTCGAGGTGAAGATCAGAGATTCACAATAGAAGAACATAGTGGATGTAAAAGCTAGTATGATTACAACTTGCAAACAACGTTTGAAAGATAGAACCTGATGATCCTGTGACAATTAAATTCATGAAAGAGGGACTATAAGAACACCCTCATCCTGGAAGAAGGAATTAGGCCTTAGAAATTCCATCATTTGGTATCAGAGCTTGAATTCTCTTTTTAAGAGAGAAGATAGACAGGAGATTTGTAGAGGAGGTTTTGTGAATTAAAAGACTTTATATGTAGGATAAGAAGAAGCTTAGAGCTTGAGGAGGACAAGGAAGTTCTTGATAAGAAGGAAAGTTACTTTAGGAGAAGTAGTTACATGCAAGGGAAAGAGGTTATATCAACCATATCTAGAAGCTGAGAAGAAGTATTTACAGTGGCCATGAAATTTTGGCAGTTGCAAGCTTTTGAAACCCTGATAGCCAAGAGAATGTCTTTAAAGATTTTATATGCTAATGGTGTTTGTTTCTAACATTGTTTGAAGTGTAGGTAGCAATAGATGAATAGTATCTCAGCAAGTAGATCACAACTTTGAAGCAATGATGAAAGAAGCCGGCAAAGACTTCTTGAGAAAGAATTGAGTGGCAGAACCTGATTGTTCTAGCTGAGGATTGAAATATAAGAGAGCGGTTTAGTGTTCTCAAGAGAAGACGAGTTGACTGTAGAAGCGTAGAAGGAGAAAAGAAGAAATCTCAGAAGGTTCTAGACAGAGAATCAATATTTCCAAAAGACCAAGTACAAAAGAAAAGCTTGGTGAGGTAGTTGTAACAGGGTGAAAGAAAACTGTTATTGTAGAGGCTTAGTGCAACTATGAATAGTAAGTGTGAGGAAATGCTTGGAGATAAAGAAGAATATGACTAATGATAGTCATACTAGAGGTTCAGAGAGAAGCCACAACAGAAGAAGAGAGAAGGAAGATGCCAAAGAAAATGGCATGTGAAGGAAGATGAGTGATTAAGAGTATGATAGAGAAAAGGCTCAGATAATAATCCATATTAGTTTGTTGATGGAGCTGTTCTAGAGGAGTAAAGAAGACCGGAGGTATGGTTATATAATAATAAAGAAGGTGAAATAGTGTAGGCTAAAAGAGAAGAGAGAGCATAAGATGAATACTCAGTTAATAGAGGATATTAGGAAGCTTGAGCAGAAAATGGATGTTCAATTAGGGTTAGAGAAGATCAAAGGAGTTGAGCAACATCGAAATAAAGTTGTTGGATAAGAACAAGTTCCTTGTGAACTTGAATATGGAGCAATGATGTCTAAAACATTAGTTGAGGTTATTGAACCTTATGACTTTGAAATTAAAAAATTTTGTATGTTTGCAGGTGTAATACATGACGATGGACAATCTTTGGGTATTGTCAAAGAAGAGGAAGAAGATAGACAGAATCTGAATTCTATTTTAAAGAAGAAAGATGAGAGAGTTAGGCCTCATGAGGAAGCTCATACACCGTTGAAGGAAGATATTACTTTTCAGCGTACTACTAGAGTTGTAAGAAGAGAGAGTTTGGCTTATATGGGTTTCCAAAAGCAAGAAAAAGAGAGGGAATATGTCAAGCATAAAAACATAACACTTAAGGAAGCAAACATAGAGATTTTATTGTTAGAAAATCTGTTAAGGGAGTTTGAGTCAAGCCATGGATTGAGACTTCAGGTAAATGATTTAATTTTTAGTAATTTTGATGAAGAAATGAGGCTTCTTGAAGAATGCATAGGTAGATATTTGAATCAGGAATATTTAGTTAGCCTAGAAGGACATATGGAAGGAAAGATGGAATCTTCACGTAATAGTGAGAAAGGGAAGAATAATAATGAAGAGGAAGATGGGACAAATATGACTCATACTGAAGAAAAGTTAGCTTTAGAATTGAACAAAGTTGATTTTACTACTAGACTTAGTCAAGGAAATGAAGGGAAAATATTGAAGGTTGTCAAGGAAGAAGAAAGACCTATTGAAGATGATGAGTAGCATTGTGATAGAGTACTTGAAGATTATCAAGCAGAAGAGGAGTTGCTTGAATATTTTTTGGAGGAATATGAGTATGAAGATGTGATTGCAGATATGATTGTGGATCATGATGAAGAAGAGTCTCAAGCTTTGATTGAGACAGAGAAATATGCTAGTTTCCAAATTCCTAATACCTTGGCTAGGATAGGAGAAGTGAACGGTGAGTCTGTTACTAGTGAGCTAAATTGTAAATTACTTCTTAGGAGTAAATTTGAAAATAAAAAAAACAAACGAATATTGGAGAGGGAGACGTCTTTAGTATCAAGAAGAATCAAATTTGGTATCAGCAACACTAGTAAACATGGATTTCCCTATAAATCCACACAAACTCTTATCATTGAAGTGCCACAGGTAAGTCTTAATTTGTTTGATAGTACCATATAAGTCTTAATTTTAGGCCTTTCGTATGGTAATACTCTTTTTCTTGATTTTTGTTTTAGCATTATAGTGTCCAACTTCAGACGCGTTAGCTTTTTCGTCTAGTGATGAATTGATCAAATTTAATAGGGAGACTAAAAAATAGTTGTACATCATTCACATGGATACATCCATGAGACCCCAGCATTGGAGTTTCCATCAACATTGCTACACTTCATTGATAGACTAGGTTTCAAGATCTAATTCGGATCCCATTGTTGCTTTACTATATATGTATGCCACAACAATGGATAACTTTACTACCAAGCTGACTTTCACTGAGGCTCAAGCCATGGAGTATATGGATGGATGCTTGGATGTGTATCAAGATACCCTCGGTTGACTCCACACTACTCGACCCCGAAATTTCTAGGGTTGAGACCTAGTCGTGGGCTATGGCCATTGTCACATTTTGGTGATGATATTATCGTCGAGATCGTGGACACAGGAGTATGGCTAGAGAGAGAGAGAGAGCTTCGACGATCACGACCTTAAGCCCGTGCCTGCCAGATGGAAGGGAGAATGTGAAGTGGGTACCGAGTTCAATGCTTCCTACTGCAACTCCAAACTCATTGGAGAATGTTACTTTGTCAAAGGATATGAAGCCACTAATGGTCCGATCAACAAAAATGAGGAATAAAAATCTCCTCAAGATGCCAACATCCATGTTACACATACTTCGTCTATTGAGGCTGAGTCAAAGGTGCCTAGGGCTAGTTGTTTTGGCTTCACCAATGGAACAACAAGAGGCATCGCTACCAAAGCGAGAGTGGATGTCTATAAAGCTTGCTGGGGGCTGCCTTTAAATTGTTACTCTGCCATTTATGATGTGTTTTCTGGTATGGAAGTGACCATTTTGGATGGGGTCTACTTGCTATTGTTGTCTCTTGGGTATCCAAATTCACCTTATTATTCTGACCTTGTAGCTATTGGAGCTCTCAGAGCCATTGAGAAGGGTGTTTTTGTATCGTGCTCGGTGGGTAATATCATTTTAGGCCTTTCAATTCAGAAATTTCAGAATATGACACCATGGATAGCAACTGTAGGCATCGACAACATCGACATAGAGTTCCCAACTCGGGTGGTGCTTGGGAATGACAAAAGCTACAGGGGTTCCAAGATGTTAGGCAACGAACAATTGCCTTTGGTATAAGGGAAAACCATGTCCACTGACAAGTCTGAAAATATCTTCTGTGATTTTGATTTCCTAGGAGTGATAACAAAAGAGATGCAACAAGAAGTGCAACAAGTTGGCGGTTTGGGAATGATTCTGGCCAACGATCCTTTAGAAAAACATGATTTGTGGAACCTTGATTCTTCTTTATCGGTAACCTGTGTCCATTACAATTCCAATGAAGACATTAAATCTTATATCAACAGCACCAGAAATCATACAGTAAACATTAAAATCAAGTACCTCACTGTGGTTGGTAGAGTGCCAGCACCAGTGGTATATTCCTTCTCTTGCAGAGGACCGAATCCAGTGGTTTCAGAGATTTTTAAACTCAACCTCATTACTCTAGGTATCAAAATATTGGTAGCTTGGAATGGTGTGGCCCATCAATATTAAAACATAGTCTCTGGGACATCCATGGGGGACCTCATGTCACCAAAATCACAACGCTCCTACGAGCTGTGCATCTGGAGTGGACACCCGCTGCAATAAAATCGGCTCTCATGACATCTGCAGTGTTGTTTGATAAATATAAACACCCTATACGTGACTCCCCCAATGGGCTACAAGCAAATGCATTTGCAATAGGCTGTTGGAAATATTGAACGAAACAATAACAGAGGGATGCTTCCCCCACAACATAGAGAATGCACAATTGCTGCAAAATTAACAAAAATACAGACAAACATCATAAAACAAGAGAATAACTCTTTATTTTCAATTTATTCAACTCTTCTCTGAGTTTTAATTCATTCTACTCTTAAAACATAATTAAAATACATATTCTTATATCAAAATGGTCGTAGCCTGAAAAACTCAATGCGAGTCATTGCTGAAGTGAACGTTCAACAACCAAACGTCCTTTCTACTATCGAAGCTCATTTTTTCATTTAAAACAACGCACAAACCCTAATTCAGTTTATACACGAAACACACACAAAACGAGTTCAAAACACAAAATGGCAGACTACAAATATTATATGTTACACCATTTTTTGGTCATCTAACCTACTATCATTAGATGGACCCAAGTACACCATGTAAGACCAATTTTACCCTAAGTAAAATTGCTTTCACTATGTAAAATAACTTAATAAAACACATTTATTAGGTTGTTTATGGTCTAAACAGGAAACCCCAAAAGGAAATATTAAACAAACCTATATTTGTTTAATTTTCCTCAAGGAATAATTAATTAAACAATAATTCAATTATTATTCATGGTCATGTTTAACCCAAAACAAAGAAATTAATTAGATAAATCTTTATTTATCTTATTATTTTCTAGGAATAATTATTTAAATCTTATTTAAATTATATTCCTTGTTAAATATGACTAAATCACCCATAAATAATTAAATAAATCATTATTTATTTGATTATCTTTCAACCACTTCCTTAAAATGATAAATAAATCATTTATTTATTTATTATTCACAAATAAAGGGATTTGACCCAAGTCAGATACTTTTTCCCTCCAACAAATATAATAAAATATTCCATAAAAGGTGGATCTAGATTTGGTTAATGTTATTTTAATCATGCACCAAGATCTAGAATGACCCAATATTTTGTTATAAATAGGAGGGTTTCTCCTGCCATTCTTCACCTTTTGTTGCCTATTAGATCATTCTGGATCTATACTCTTGGTCTGAATTTGATCCATTATCATTGTCAAATTTTCCATTATTTGCTGTGTGAGCTCCCTTTGAGTTCATCTTTATGCAGGTTTTCCTGTAAGGAGAAATGCTAGATTTGAAGTGCTGAGGACTTCCAAGAACCCATCCCATTGAGGAGAATTGGAAACACCTTCTTGTTTTCCTCCCAGGTGCCCTTGATACAAAAATTCTTTCAAAAAATATTGTTCTTGTCTTGTCTATTGGATGTATGGAGCAAAACCTTATTTTTACTGCTTAATGTCTCTTTATGCATAAATCTGGTTTCCTGCAGCACTTGTCTTGATCAACTAACCGCAGATCTGAAGATATTGGCAGCCATATTTGATGTTAGAGCTATAAGTTATGCGTAGCTAAAGTGGTATTTTTTCGTACACTTCGACAAAAGATTCATATTAACAACTGGCGACTCCACTGGTCTATTGCGCAGGTGGCAGACATTAGCCGCAACTGAGATGGCAACTTTTTCGGAAATCTGCCGCCGGGACACCCGAAGCTTTAGGTCGCACTTTTCAGCCCAGAAACTGTGACCTGGCCTCCAGGTCGAACTTTTCAGCCCATTATCTGCAACCTGCCCAAAAAACAGGTCAGAACCTGCGACCTGCCAGTTTTTCTGCTATTTTTCTACAATTTTTCTGGTTTTTTCTGAAGCTTCTGTCAGGGTTTTCCAGCCTCTGTCTCAACCCATTTTAGACCTGTTTCTGATCTGTTTTTCTCATCTAAGTTGGAACATAGCCCCCTAGGGCTTCAGTACCCTCCACTTTTGGTGGAAGAGTTTTAACTATTTCAGGTGTCTGTTTTTTCAGAGTTTCATCTGCCCCTTTTTCAGATCTGATACCTCCTTTTCAGATCCCTTTTAATCAGCTCTTCTCCCTTTCAAATCACCTCCTGAAGTTTTGTTTAGATCTACCATTAGGGCCTCCTCCTTGTCCCTTCTGCTTTTTGCTGATTTCCTCCTTTTTTGCAGCCACCTTGCCTCTGCCTCTTGGCTATGCTCTGCACCTCTTTTCAACAGATTTCTCCTTTAGATCCCTGTCCCTCTCGACCTTAGATCTATTGGCCTCTTTTTAGTGTGTTTTGACTAGATTTTTTCCCTCTTTTCGACTAGTTTTGAGAGACCCACCTTTTTGGGTTAGATCGATGCATTGTTAGCTGTTAATTTTCTGTTATTTCAGCATTATATACTGTTCTCTGCAGATTTATTTTCAGTTACACAACACACTTTTTCTTTTTCTCTCAAAACGTCAGGGTTTAAAATTAAAATTAACGCATGCTACACACTCACCCTAAGCAAAGAAGAGCCTGGCTCACACCGCCAGGAAAAGACTTTAAAACATTGTAAAATCAATTGACACTGCACCTTTCTGCCCCTGTTTCGACATTGTAATCACTTGATTCTGCACCTCCATGCCTTTGTTGGTCGTTCTTCTTCCCCTTGTGCCGTGTTTGTGTTGTCACCATTACGCCCCCAAGGTGCACATCCCGGAGACTTCTTGGCCTTCACCCTCAGTCTCTGGTCGGTCGACCTACTCCTTCCCGCCGTCGTCAAGTTAGTCCTCCTTCGAGTCCACACTCTGACTCCTCTTCTGATTCATTGGGTTCTCCTTTTACTTCTGGTTCTCCCCCTGTCACCTTCACTATGTCTGGTCCAGGCCTAATGCTAGCGGTAATCCCGGCCCTAATTTCAGGACTACTACTAGCGAAACTGCCACAGGAACTACCTCAACTGCACCTTTGCTCCCTTACATGGCAGGCCTCAGCCTCCCCGATCTCAATTAGTTGACCAATGACCCTATCCGCCACGATGTTGGTTGGCCTGCTATGCCAACCAAGCTCCCCTCTGACATCCCTAAGTTCGAAGGCCTTGCTGGAGAAGATCCAACCAACCATGTCCGATCTTTCCACATGTGGTGTTCCTCCAATTCCATTACCAATGATTCCATCCATCTTCGGTTGTTCCAATGCACGCTTACGGGCGAAGATTCTAAATGGTATGTTGACTAGGCCACCTCTTCCCATACCACCTTTGTGACCATTGCCCAAGCCTTTTTATCTTATTTCCAGCTCCCTCTCCGATACGACACTGGTACAGAGCTTTTGACTTCTTTCCGTCAAACCTCTTCCACCCGCCTTTCCACTCATGTACAGGAATGGCGGAGAAGAAGGAGCTTATGTCGAGCTCCCACCTTCGAGGATTGGGTTTATATGGACTGGTTCCTTCACACTCTCTTACCTCCCATTGGAAAATATGTCACCTCCCATTTCCCTCAAACCGAAGAAGCCGCCCTCCAAATAGCCTTGAAATATGACCTGATCTACGCTCAGTCTGGTTATGTTTATACCATCCTTCCTGACCTCCCTAGGCCCAGTGGCGCTAACGCCCCGGGGGCATCTCATTCCGCTGACGGTATCGTTTGAGCCCTTTCTCATCCGTATTCTTAACCTCCTATGGGCTATGGTCTCCCTCCGTGAGGGGCCAGCACCTCTAGCACTTTTCCCCCTCCAGGTAGCATGTATTCAGGATACGGCATGCCTCATCCTTTTTCCCAACCTCTTGCTTACCTCAATGTTGCCCAACCTAACCATTATCCTTATCCGTAGCCTGGTGCTCCAGCTCCTCCAGCATATGCACTTCCACCTCCCTTGCCTTCTCAACCCCAGCAACAGCACCTACAGCCCCCTCCAGGGCAAGTACTTGCACAGCAGGGCACGACTAATCCCCCTTCCTCTCAAAGAAGGCGGAGAAGCAATCAAAATCAATCTGCCCCTGGTACTCGTGGACCCCATCCTCAAGGTACTGAACCTAACACTGCTAACCAGCAATAGGGCACTCAGCCCAAGCCGGACAGGCCTATTCGCACAAATAAGCCTTGTTCGTGTTGCGGTGTTTACGCTCATTACACTCACGATTGTCCCCTTCTACCACAGATGCGGAAAATGTGGGAGTCTCAAGCCACATTGCGAGGACAACATGCCTCCCCTCATGCTCTCCCTAATGTGGCCACTACTCAACCAGCTGTGTTTACCGATCCTTCCCCCAGCAAGGATTCGTGGCTACCCAACAACCTGACGGACAGGTCGCCACTCAACCTTCCCCTTCTGGTTCCTCCAATTACCAAATCCTCATGATGAACTCCGATCCATCCCCAACCGTCGACCTTAACCTTCAAACTCGGTCTCGCCAGCACCCCAAGCCTCCCGCTCAGTCTACCTCCGAGTCCCCTTCTTCAGGTTCTATCGAGCCTCTTTCAACATCCAATGGCCCCTTACATATCCCTCAACCCAAAGTTGAGGTTCATACCAAGATTCCTAAAGGACCATTACGCCAAAATGCTGCTCCTGGTCGAGCTTCTCATTCGTATAGCATAGTAGATGATTTGGCGCAGTCTCCTGCTACCATTTCCACATTGGCACTCCTCCAATCGTGCCCTTCCCAAAAGAAGGCTCTACTATCTGCCATGGGCGCTGTGGATCCTGCTGATGACCAAATGATTGTTTTCGATGCCCATCAATTGGAACATCCTCCCCTTCCCGCTTCCTCACTTACTTGCGAACCCAAAAGTTCGCTCTTCACCTTGATCATGACGCTCGACGACGTATCCAACACCAGGCTCCCCGCTACCTTCTTATCGGTGACGACCTCTATCGTCGCGGTATAGATACTGTCCTTCGTCGTTGTCTCACGCATGCTGAAGCTGAACAGGTCCTCAATGCCTGCCATAGCAGCACTTGCGGTGGCCACCTCTTTGGTCTTGCTACTGCCCAGAAAGTCATGCGCACTGGGTATTTTTGGCCTTCCTTCTTCAGTGATTGCATTGAGGCAGTCAAACACTGTTCCAATTACCAACATTTCACCCCTAAGGCGCGAGCTCCCCCAGCTCCCATCCATCTTGTCGTCACAACTGGTCCCTTTTTTAAATGGGCCATCGACTTTATGGAGTGTTTCCTGCCATCCACTGGTAACCATAAATATATCATCGTGGCGGTCGACTATTTCACAAAATGGGCCGAGGCTATGCCAACATTTAACAACACGGCAGCTACCGTAGCCCTCTTTTTCTTTAACCACGTTATCGCTCGATTCGGGGTTTTGAAACAACTGGTCTCTGACCACAGCCGACATTTTGAAGATGAGATATGGCGTGAGCTATCCTCACTGTTGGGTTTTGAGCACCAATATTCCTCCTCCTATTACCCCCAAGGTAATGGCCAAGTTGAAGCAGTTAACAAAATCCTCAAGACTATGCTTCAACGAATGGTGAATAAGCACAAAACCAACTGGCATCTTATGCTCTTCCCTGCTTTGTGGGCCTATCGAACTTCTGTTAAAACCGCCAATGGGTTTACTACTTTCCACCTCATTTTTGGAGAGGAGGCAGTCTTACCGATCGAGTGTGAAATCCCTTCCCTTCACCTGGCCGTTGAACTTCTCCCTGATACCCAACCTCTAGAACAACGACTTATCATGCTTGCGCCCGCCTCCAAAGACCATCATGTTGCATTGCAAACCCTTGAAGCGGCTAAGAAACGCACCAAAGCTCAATATGACCAAAAAGTCCACCCTCGTACTTTTCACGAAGGCGACCTTGTTCTAGTATATGACCAGGCCCATGATGTTCTTGGTCATGGGAAGTTTGACTCATTATGGCTAGGCCCTTACATCATCAGTAAGGATCTCAGTAAGGGGGCATACCTCTTAGAGGACTTCGAAGGCAACCCCCTTCCTAATCCTCGCAATGCACTCTATCTTAAGAGATATTACCCTTAGCATTTCCCTTCTGAAATGCATGTTTTATTTTCTTTTAGATAGCCAGCATCTTTTTCATTTTCGTACTTTGATACTTCACCAGGACATACTTCGTCCAAAAGGGTCACTTCACCTCCCCCCAAAATCGAATTTCCTCACTTACAACACTTGTACTTGGGGCACCACTTTGCCTCCATACTTGTCTTTGTTCGTGTCGATTTTCGTCATGAGATACCATCTTGTACTCATGTTTTCATGGTCCCCCATGGGACCTTTACTGTGTGGCAGAACCATCGAGTCTCTCTTGTTTAGAGCATCCAAGTTGAGTCATCATCTCATTCATGGAGTCTATCCCGAGTCCCTTTGTACCCCACTATAGTCCTCCCTCCTTCATTGCTTGGTCTCTCTCTTGTGTTGCGCATTATGGCCTTCAGTCCCATTGTCCCCTATCCCCTTGTGATGTTGACGTCGATCGGCTGCCATGTCTGTCATTTATGCCCTTTATGCTCTAACAAGGAAATTTTTCCATTTGCTACTCAGTGCCCCCATTTCATCATCATCATTCGTGTCAGTCTGTTAGTCGCTATACTATTTTCTCTCGTGCCTTAGTTAAGGATCCATTATTGCCTTACCTATGGCGGACCTCCTTCTGTCGACATCGGCTCATTCATTCCAGAAGACAAGTCTAGAGGGAGGTGTGCCTTGGTTCTAGCTTCCACTCTTGTTCGATTTTCGGATCAGGCAAAGGGATCTCTCATTTCCCTTTGACTTGATTGTTTCTCCACTCCAGCTCCTTTCAGCATGATCGAGATCCGTATGCTTGATGGTTCAGTGATGCAGCAGTAGCTTTTGGTGATTCCTAGGTATGTGTGAGATGTCTCAGCCCTCATGAGGGGGTGGCCCTGCAGGTAGCCCCCCACATGCTCGGATGACCTCTTCATTGCAGCCTTCGATGCAGATCCATATATTTGATGATGTCAGCCTTAGCCGCTTGCAGCGCTTCTTTGATTTACATATATCAGTCAGATTTTGTGAGCCCTTCCCAGCTTATAGTGGGCATTTGGGTTGTCTTTGTATCTCATGTACTCAGATATTATTGTACATGTCCTGGCTATTATCCCAGGCACAACATGTATATGGGATCCCTCATTGTATTGCTATTTGGCTCATTTTTATGCCGGCTGTACTTTATAGTTCGGTCCCTTGTTTACTGGACACACTATTCTTTTGTACTTTGTCTCGGTGGGCATAGGTATGCCTCCCCCGCCGCCTTTAGCACAGGTACCCTCTCATAAAAAGAGACTTGTTGCACCTATAAGTCTCGTCTCCTCAGGGTCTAGTTCTTCAGCACATTAGTCTACCTTACATTTCTCTCTCTGACTTCCCTTTTGATGTCTGGTGATTGAGTTCTTACAACGTACTTCGGTCATACAATTTGCTCCTAACACTCGCACGCTGGGGGGCAATCTGTTACACCATTTTTTGGTCATCTAACCTACTATCATTAGATGGACCCAAGTACACCATGTAATACCAATTTTACCCTAAGTAAAATTTCTTTCACTATGTAAAGTAACTTAATAAAACACATTTATTAGGTTGTTTATGGTCTAAACAGGAAACCCTAAAAAGAAATATTAAACAAACCTATATTTGTTTGATTTTCCTCAAGGAATAATTAATTAAAAAATAATTCAATTATTATTCTTGGTCATGTTTAACCCAAAACAAAGAAACTAATTAGATAAATCTTTATTTATCTTATTATTTTCTGGGAATAATTATTTAAATCTTATTTAAATAATATTCCTTGTTAAATATGACTAAATCACCCATAGATAATTAAATAAATAATTATTTATTTGATTATCTTTCAACCACTTCCTTAAAATGATAAATAAATCATTTATTTATTTATTATTCACAAATAAAAGGGATTTGACCCAAGTCAAATACTTTTTCCCTCCAACAAATATAATAAAATATTCCATAAAAGGTGGATCTAGATTTGGTTAATGTTATTTTAATCATGCACCAAGATCTAGAATGACCCAATATTTTGTTATAAATAGGAGGATTTCTCCTACCATTCTTCACCTTTTGTTGCCTATTAGATCACTCTGGATCTATACTCTTGGTATGACTTTGAGCCATTATCATTGTCATATTTTCCATTGTTTGCTGTGGGAGCTCCCTTTGAGTTCTATCTTTGTCTGGGTTTTCTACACCAACAGGAGAGAGAAATGCTAGATCTGAAGTGCTGAGGACTTCCAAGAACCCATCCCATTGAGGAGAATTGGAAACACCTTCTTGTTTTCCTCCCAGGTGCCCTTAATACAAAAATTCTTTCAAAAAATATTGTTCTTGTCTTGTCTATTGGATGTATGGAGCAAAACCTTATTTTTACTGCTTAATGTCTCTTTATGCATAGATCTGGTTTCCTGCAGCACTTGTCTTGATCAACTAACCGCAGATCTGAAGATATTGGCAGCCATATTTGATGTTAGGGCTATAAGTTATGCGTAGCTAAAGTAGTCTTTTTTCATACACTTCGACAAAAGATTCATACTAACATTATATATTGTGGTTTTGAGTCCACATCACATCCAACGCTTTATCCCAAATCGCATACTGGCGATCTTAACTTTTAATTGTGGCGTTATCCGTTAAAAATTGCCAACTGCGATGTGCGATTGTGATGTGGCACATATCCATCACATCAAAAATATCATACCTTATGAAACTTAAACAGAAAACCAAAACATTTGTGATTGCGATGTGACATGGCACATCGCATCGCATATCAAATAACGTAGACTACAGGCGATTCACAGGAAACTTAAAATGGCTGCGATTGAAATGTGCGATGTGATATCACATCACAACATCGCATGGTTCGTTGCAGGGCTTAAAAGGTAAGAGTTAAACATTTCGATGTGCATTATTGCGAGCGATAAGGTGCAGTAAGTGTAGTAAGGGAAATACAAAGGAAATCCACGGTTCGCAGTGGATTGGCGTATGGGTTGCGGGTTCCACCAAATTGCATCGGTGGGGATTTAACATAACATACAGTGAGAGATTAAGTTTAAGAATTAAGACTTGCGAAATGTGGGCAACGATGTGGTAAGATGCGGTAAGTGCGAAATGCATGAAATAAAGGTTTTGCGGAAATACAAAGGATTTATGGGTTTTGCAATGCGATGGAGATATATGTGGGTCCTGTGAATATCGCATCAACGGGGAAATAAGATTGTGGAAAAAGGCTTAAGGGTAACACTTGAATCTTGTGATTGCATGCTGTGGGAAAGGTAATTTAATGTGGTGGTTTAAGAAATAAACATAGAGGATGGACGCGGGTACTTTGTTTGCTATTGTTGCGTGAAAACACTTCCAGATTTAAAATATGCTTCTTTTCCTTCCTGCAATCAAAAATTGATGAATTGTGGGCTGCTGCCACTGCTTATTCATGGCGGTGGTTGGGAGTATAATTCCAACACTCCCCCTTAATCAAAAATTCTTCCATTAGTCATTCCTATACACTGTCTGAGATAAAAAAAAATTCTCTATCCCAATGGCTTTGTGAGGATATCAACAAATTTATCCTTTGTCCTGCAATGCTGCAAAACAATCTCACAATTGTTAACCAATTCTCCTATAAAATGATATTTGGAATCTATGTGCTTTTTTCTCTTGTGGAAAACATAATTCTTTGATAACGAATTTGCTGAGCTATTATCACAATAAATTTGTGTTCCTTTGTCTTGCTCATGACACAAATCTCTTAGCATCCTTCTCATCCATACTTCTTGGCATGTTGCTTCTATTGCTGCCACATACTCATCTTCTGCAGTTGATAATGCAACTATTCGTTGCTTCTTGGAAGCCCATGAAATGGCTCCCGATCCCAAATGAAACACATACCCAGATGTTCTCTTTCCATCATCTACACTTCTAGCCCAATCACTATCAGTGTAACCAATCAATATAAAATTATCAGTTGAGGAGTATAGAACACCATACTCCTTTGTTCCATTTACATACCTCAATATTCTCTTGGTTGCTTGCCAAAGTGTCTCCTACGGTGTCTCCATGAATCTGGAAATTAAAATTACAGCAACATAATATCAGGCCTAGGTGCAGTCAAATACATTAGACTGCCAACTATGCTCTTATACAATGTCGGATTAACATTCTTGCTGCAATATTCTTTGCTTAACCTCAACCCCATGACAGTTGGAGTTGTTGCTACATTGTTGTTCTGCACGTTAAACCCTTTTAATACTTCTATAGCATATTTTGAATGGGAAATAAAAACTCCCGTTTCATTTTTCATTACTTCTATTCCCAAAAAATATCTCAATAAACCCAAGTCATTCATTTCAAATTCACTCTTCATGACTGATGTAAAATCAACAATGAGAGAAACTTCATTGCCTATGAAAGTTAAATCATTTACATATAAAAAAACAATAAGGATTTTACTGTCATTTTCTTTAATGTAAAGTGTGGGTTCACCATCACATTTTTCGAACCCATTATCCATCAGGTAAGCATAAATCCTACTGTACCATGCTCTTGGTTCTTGCTTCAACCCCTAAAGGGATTTCTTCAACTTACATACTTTGTGCTCTTGGCCTCTATCTCATAGCTAGGAGTTTGTTCAACATATACCTCCTCTTTCAGTACTCCATTCAATAATGCTGACTTTACATCCATTTGATAGAATTTCCACTTTGGTTGTGCTACTATGGACAACATTGTCCTCATTGTCTCCATCCTTGCAACTGGTGCAAAGGTTTCTTCATAATCTCTTTCATGTTGCTGCTTGTAGCCTTTGACAACAAGTTTTTATTTGTGTCTTTCTATTTTTCCTTCACTATTGCTTTTGGTCTTATAGACCCATTTTACTCTAATGACTTCTTTGCCTTGTGGGAGGTCTACTAACTCCCATGTATCATTATTTTATATTGCTCCAATCTCCTCATTCATTGCTTTAATCCATTTTTCTTCTTTTACTACATCTTCAAAATGGATTGGGTCATCAACATGAAAAAACAAAGAAAATAAAGAATTCATACTAGTATGATTATTTACTTCTTATTTATCATAAATTTCACTGAAATTTCTGAATCTTTGTCTTCTTGGTGTGCTTGGAGTTCCACTTCAACTTGAGGGATTTTCTGATCCCCGTGGAGTTCTCAGAGAAGCACTTCCTTAATTTTTCACTGCTGCTCTATTGCTTGCTTGTGGTGTGCTATGTTGAGCTTATGTAGGTGGAGAAGGAGCCACCGTTGATGGATTATTTTATGCAATCAGTTCCTCTTTGTCTTCATGTGAAATACATGTCTTCACATTTATAGTTTTCTCTAAACTTCCATCCCAATCTTCTTCTTCAATGAAATGCACATCTCTATTGATTATGACCTTCTTGGTTGATGGATTATAGAGCTTCTAGGCCTTGGATTCATCACTGTATCCAACAAATATACACTTCTCCCCCTTGCTGTCCAACTTCTTTCTTAGCTGATCTGGAACATGTGCATATGCCATACATCCAAATACTCTCATGTTAGTGACAAACTTCTTTGTTCCACTCCATGCTTCTTCCAGAACTTTTTTCATAATAGCTTTGGTTGGACATCTATTTAAAATATAAGCTACACAATTTACAGCTTCTGCCCAATACGCATTTGGAAAATGTTTTTCCTTCAACATACTTCTTCCCATGTCCATGATGGTTCTATTCTTTCTTTATTCTGCACCATTTCGCTGTGGTGTATACCTTGTGGTAAATTGCTTATGTATTCCATGCTCTCTGCAGAAATGCAGGAAGTCTTTTGAAATGTATTCTCCACCTTTTTTAGTTCTTAACACTTTTATCTAGTGTCCACTTTCCTTCTTAACAAGAGCTTTGAAGTGGTAGAACTATTCAAACACTTCACTTCTCTATTTTAGAAAATACACCCATGTATTTCTTATATAATAATTTATAAATGTCAAAACATAATGACTGCCAGCTAAAGATTGCATTTGCATTGGTCCACACAAATTTAAGTAGACAATATCTAAGGGTGCCTTTTCCCTTATACTCTTTCCTGCTGGAAATGATTCTTTATGTTGTTTTCCCAAGATGAAGACTTCGCATAGGCTATCTGGTTTCTCTATGAGCGGTAATCCCTTTACCATCTGTTTTCTGTGCAAGTGGTTTAAACCTACAAAATTGAGATGTCCAAATCTCAAATTCCGTAACTAGTTTTCGTCTTTCACTTCTTCTTGAAAGACCTCTTGTGTGACTGCTGCTACAACACCTCCTTCCTTCAAGTCTATTCTGATCTTGAGAGGAAACATCCTATTGCTTGTCGTATGCACTTCTGCAATGACCTTTTTACTTAGAGGTATGTCCATGATTGTACACACATCATTCTTAAAAAACACATTGTAGCCCTTATTCACGAGCTTTCCAATGCTCAGAAGGTTACATTTCAGACCAGGTACATAATAGACATCTAGCACAAACTTCTTTTAACCTTCCTTGTCAATATTCTTACTCTTCCTTTCCTCATGTCAGAGACCTTGCCATCAATCCCCATTGTCACTTCAGATTTCACACTCTCATCTAGATTGGAAAACATTGCTATGTTTCGAGTCATATGGTTACTACATCCTAAATCTAAAGACCATACATCTTCATCTTTTATTGTGCTACATTACAAGTCAAAAGCACATTTCCTTGGTTCTGATTTTATCTTGTAAAATTTACATTAGGTCTATTACCCATATCATTTTGTTTCTTTCTACATTTATTGGAATAATGCCCATGCTTTTTACAATAATGACATTGGACTTGGGATTTATCATACCTTTTTCCTTATGATTGATTATGGCTTGAGCCTTCACTTTGATTCTGGTTGCTGCCCCTTCCACTTGTGCTTTCAGGGTTGCTTCTTCCACATTTTTGTGGGCCTCTTCCTCTTCCTCGGTAGTTTGATCTTCCTCGACCTCTACCTCAACCAAAATACATTTGTGTCTTGAATGCATGCTCCAAACAAGAGTTCATTGTTCTGTTAAGTCCATGCTCGTGAGACATCAGTGATACATGAATCTCATCAGTGGGACAAGTTAAGACATTTAATTAATTAATAATAATCAATATAATTAATATATGTATGTATATATATATGATGAAGATGATGATGATGATGATGGTTAACATCCACTGAGACCAAACTTTGGTATATCGAACCTCAAGAAATAGATTATTTAGTTTGTTTTAAAATTGTACTCCTATGCTCAAAGAGCTTGGAGAGGAGCGTCCCGATCTCACTATAATTTTGACATGTTAAAAGGCTAGGAAGGTCGGTATTGCAACAAATATTATGAAACTGAGATCTAATGTGGGTGTATGTAAGGCACTCTAAGAGGAAGTAATTTTCATCCTCAATGTTCATATTCTCACAGAGATGGCAGATATTTTCCACCCATGGTGTTTTAGGAACTACCCAACGACATGTTTCACTATTGATCTCATGAGAGTTCATTCTTATCTTGGCTATATTAATTTTTTTCTTTGAGCTACTTAAAACAGAAACATACTTTTGATATTCTAGAGTACGGTTGATGACCTCCTTATAATATCTTAATTTTCTTTTAGCCTCTAAATCTTTCTCACACCACATTTTCTCTTTAAACTTAGAAGTAACAATATATATATATTAGTTTTTAATAAATAATAAGAATAAAAAATTAATTATGGTTAATTGATCAATTATTATGGAATGAATGATTTATTTTCTATTATTATATAATAAATTTATATTATTATTTAATAATAATAATATCCACATGTGTATACATTCCTAGCCACATTTGTATAACAGATAGTAGAAGAAGGAAATCGTTTTGAAATAGTTTACCTGGGAGGACATATTTCCGAAGGAATGTCTTCTATAATTAATTATGTGACAAAAAAGAGGTCAATATGAAGCAGAGGCATTCTGAGGAGAAATTCGAAGGTTTGAATCATCCATTAAATGGGGATGCTTAAGTAATGAAGAAAATCTTGTAAGGGAGCCGAATTCTCGGTTTTTGAATGAGAATTTTGTGTGTGGATTTAGAGTTGGGTCAGTGCCACTTTTGATCATTTGAAGCCTCCTGCTCGATGAGAGGCCGAAGTTCTCGAACCTTGAGCAAGTTTTTGAGTTTAATTAGTATCTCAGAATAGAAGGATGAGACTGCAAAAGGCATGAAACTGATTGTACAGACAACGTACAATGACATTGAAGAATTCTAGGCAGTGTACCCATCTTTTGAGATAGCTATGGCACTAGGGTAATTCTGAGACAACGAAGAATTTCTGGGATAGATAGGGGTACCCATCTCTTGCTGATTTTGGGTGTCAGCAAGTTCTCCTGAACTTCAATTTTGGGATAGCGGGAGCAAGATATATTTCTGCCAAAGACTAAGCCTCCAAGATGCGGTGACAGCCTCACATTGGTTCTCCTTTACAGGTGCACACTTTCTAACTTATCCTCCTCATGTTAAGTTTTGTTTTATTACACTATGAATACTTCCGTCATATTTCTATGCCCCCCTCTAGCATAGACAAACCAAGTTAAATTACATTATATAGTATCTATGAGTACATTGACTCTTTAGAAAGAGCAAGAGAAGAAAGAGAAAATCATTTTAAACTAGAACTAATGGATATGCTTGATAACAACCACAAATCATTCGAAAATAAAATAAACACACTCAAAATTGAACTCAAAGAAATGAAGGGTAAAATTCAAGAAATAGAACATAGTAAAAAAACAATGGTCAAAGAAAATGACACCTTGGAAATTGAGATTAAAAATCTAAAAGAACAACTACATAGTAACTCAACCATAAATAACAAAGAAAATAACTTAAATATTAAACCCATCAAAGAGGAAATTAAAAAATTATTTTTTCTTGACCATGAGCACCACAAATGAGACTTAAACCTTATAGTTATGGGTATAGAAGAAAAAAACAATGAAAACACATTAGAAATGATTAAATAACAATTAAAAACAAAATATAAAATTGAAACAACCTATCTCACGGAAGAAATAAGGTTCAGAAAGATACTTGAGCATAAAAAAAGACTCATCCGTGTCAAGGTTAGTTGTCGTGAACCTAAACTAGATATACTCAGGAAATCCCAAAGCCTGAAAGGAACAAGAATATTTATAAATGAAGATTTCATTCCAGAAGACCAATATGAACTTAGGAAATAAGTCCAAAAGCTCAAGGATGCAAGAAAGGTCAGGAAATGGGCAATCATTAGGAATAGGAAAGGTATTATTAGAGATAGAGTCTCAAGCACGAGTGATAAATAGGGATTTGCATCACTCCAAATCCTCTTCTAGAACTACTTTGGCTTTCCATGGTGTAAATTTCCTATGTTAATTTGGATCCTGAATGATATTGACCTTATTCTCATAGTTGAAACATGGGAGCATGATGAATCTAGGGTCCCTCACCATGACGGTTTCACTCTTTGGTCTAGTTTGAATAAGAAATCCTCTTAGATGGGTTTTGGTGGTATAGCTTGCTATATAAGGAACACTTTCACCTCTCATATCCGACTTCATAAAATTGACCCCTTCAATCAATACATTTGGATGGAAATCTCTGATTCTACCACCAATATGATCTTTCTTGCAATCTGATATTTCGCTCCTATCAACTCTACATCATATAAGAATAACAACATGGATAAGAATTGTCCTTTCAATTCTTTATAAAAATATCTCTCCAACCTGAGAAATGATTGCAATATCCTTTTACTGTGAGATTTTAATTCTAGAACTACTAGTAACCAAGCCATTACATTAAGAAACAACTCTAACCCTAACCCCTTGTGGCTTGATGAAGATAGTAACTTAGCTAGAATAAATTCAAGAGAAAATATGAAGACATTATTGAGAACTTATTCAGCACCAAGCTCCTCAAACTTTGCAATTAATAGGACCTAATTATTTGCAATGGTATTAAGAATTGTCCCCTCTCCAATCATATGATATGTTTCCATGCGCTGGGTATTAGTGTCGTGGATTATGAAATTTCTAACATCCTTGTTCTCAACCAGATTACAAACTTTGAGCTTCTTAATGGATTCGAGCCTGACTCTGACCACATACCTCTATCTCTATTCCTCAATATTTCTATGGGTACCACCAACATGCAGGATACCAATGAAAGAGAAAGACACATTCACTTCGATAGAAGTAAAACCGACCTCTTCTTAAAGGTTTACAGAGGGATTTAGGACCCATGGATTATAATAATAAAATTGATCAAATTTAGTACCATTTCACTATTATCCTTTCCAACACCATTAGCAAGTTTTCTAATGATATTTCGTTTAACCAATCTAATATAACTTCCAATCCATGGTATGAGAAAGATTACAAAATTTCCAGGAAAGTGATCAGAGATGCTCCTAATGAAATCATTAAGTTGCATAATATCAATATATAAAAAAATATCATCAAGGGGAAGAAAAGATCATATATTAATAAAATACAGGATTACCTTCTCCACCTTTCTAAAGTTGCACCCAAAACATTTTGGCAGAATGTTCTTGTCTGTAAAACCAAATATAACAATTCTATCCCCTTAGAAAACTGGGACAACTATCTTAAGAAGATGTATGACTCTTCGAAAACTATGGGCACCACCTTAATCACTCCAAGTAATGAGGATGTATTCTTTTTTAAGGATATTGAGTCTGGCATTAATAAGCTCGCTAATGGGAAAGCTAAATATATTAAAGGATACCAAGCTGTGATCCTTAAAATGGGAGGATCTATCCTCATTCCTTATCTCCACAAGCTTCTAAATTTGGATGCAACACATGGCTTCCATCGGCTTTGGACACAAAGCCTTATTGTACCTATATTTAAAAATGGGGACAATAGTGTTCCATCTAACTATAGGACCATTATGGTTAGCCATATCCTAGACAAGATTTGTGGGCTCATTTTGGAGAAGAAGCTTAGCCTATGGCTTGAAATCCATGGAAAAAGAGCTAAAGGACAAGCTGGTTTTAGGAGACATCACTCGACTATTTACCATTTGGTCACTCTTAGAATAATTACAAAGGAATGTCGCAATAGTAAATCCGATATCTTATGTTTCTTTGTGGACATTAGAAAATTTTTCGACACTATTCCTCGGGATAAACTTTGGGAGGGACTTAAAGAGATCATGGTCCCTCCTGAGCTGAGGATTGTTGTGATCCGTCTCTACAAGCCCGTCACTGCCAAGCTTAAGACAAATGAGGGGTGGGATAAAGATATTAAATGCAATATTGGAGTTAAGAAAGGGTGTCCCCTATCCCCTACCCTTTTTGGCATATACATCGATAAGCTAGAGGAGTGTCTGGAATCTACGGGGTGAAAGGGCATCAAGCTTGTTGGTGTTCTCATTACGCTTCTCCTCTATGCAGATGATATCGTTATTCTCGCAAAAATCTAGGATGACCTTGACAAGCAGCTACAGATTCTTCATGACTACTACTCCAAGATGGGTATGATAGTTAATACTGACAAGACTAAAGTCATGATTATTAAATCCAAAAATATCGCCCATGGTAGTTTCGTGTCTAATAGCTAGTGCTTAGAGCAGGTTTATTCTTATAAGTATTTGGGCATTGACTTCCCTCATCATCTCAATTGGAATTTAAACATTTAAAAAAGGATTAGTGGGGATTGGAAAGCTTATTATGAGAATGAAAACAATTGTAAGTTGGTCGATCTTTACATTTGGAGTAAAAAGAGGTTACTCTTTGAGACCCTTGTCACCCATGTTTTCTTATACGGATGTGAAGTTTGGGGTTGCAGTATATCCAGAGAGTCATGGAGGAAGATTGAGATGATTTAAAAACAATTCATAACCTACAACCTTAAGATCAAGGGAAATACTCCCTATCCTATCCACTTGATCGAATGTGGTCCCCCATTGAAAGTAGAGCGATGTTTAGATATTTGATGTATAAGAAGATGCTTGAAAAAATTGAATAGAAAAGGCTCCCTAAAGTTGCTTCTAACTTTAGTCAAAACCCTCACCTTCGCCTCAAGCGCGGGTGGCATAAGGATGCCTAGTCTTGGCTCAACCATTAGGGAATTAGGAGGAGCTTAGTATGGAAAGAAAATATAATATAAAAAGTACTTTTACATCCAATTTTAAAGACATGTTGTGGGAGGATAAGGAGATGGAGGGTAAAAGGAAGCTAATATACTATAAGGAATTGATCAACCCCACCCTTGATAATCAGAATTATCTCTCTGTGTTTTCCAACAATAAAAAAAAAATGAACATCGCTAAGATAAGAACTAATTCCCATGAGCTTTGGAGTGAGACTGGGAGGTGGTCTATTCCCAAGACCCCTTGGAACAATAGATTTTGTCAGATTTACGATTCTAAGCAGGTGGAAGATGAAAAGAACTTCCTTTAGATTGCCCTACTCCTACTCAGATTTGCTCTCAATTCTCTACCATCTTCCTGCACACTTCCAGTATCCTTGACCTAATAAACGAACCCACCTATAGTGATCTTGGAGCACTTATTTCCCTTCTCTTTGACCATAGAAACAATATTTTGAAGAATCAAACTTAAATTATTTCTCCTTTCTTAAGGTCTGATAGACTGCATTGATCTCAACGGACGGTAACCATCATCATCATCATTAAATTAACTTTAATATTAATGTCAATTAATAATAATAATAATAAATGAGTAATAATAATAATAATTATTTCAAAATTATTATACTAGTAATTTATTAACATTATAATTATTTATTAATATAAACTAATAATTATTATTAATTATAATAATAATATTTTTTTATTATAATATTTTTATTATTATTATTATTATTATTATTATTATTATTATCATTATCATTGTATATTTATCAATAAGAATATTAAATTTTTTTTCCCTGTGGAAAAAAACGTAATTTTCATTAATAGTAAGGAAAATTACATGATGTAGATGCCCATGGCATATTCATCAAAATTGTGACTTATTCAGTGACAAAATATGAGTTCAGAAACTTCTCTTGTTGGGTTGTACATGATAGTACAGTTATAAATAGTTTGCTGATATAGAACGATAAATACAAGATAAATATGTACAGTTATATATCTCTGCAAATAATCAAGATAATTTGGCTAGTTTCACCTGCCTGATGAAGATATATATATGGTCTGTGATAATAGCTAAAGTGTTCCTGTCCATTATGTTCTTCAATCAACCATGTCCCCCTAGGATGGAATGTGGCCTCCTTGGATTAGGAGTCATAAAGATGGTTGCACTCCCTGAAAATATGGCATTAGTTGATAGAATCAAAATGCAATTTTAAATTCCATGATTCCTCCAAAATGTCACAAAGTGTGTGAACGTGACATGTAGAAGACTCAATGAACCAACTGATAACAATTTTTGAATCTCCAAATATTTGTAGGTAGTGACATCCATGTTCAATAGCAAATTGTAAAAGGTGTCTCAAAGTGATGAGTTCTATAAAGTTGTTGGTGTCAAGCCCTGGGCCCATTTTGATCCTATAATGTAGATGATCATTCATAAATAAAACAACACCCTCGCCACATCCATGATGTTGGGAAAATCCATCAAAGTATGCCCAGGGTTTATCACGATTAATGACTTCTGGTAGCAGATTACGGGGAGGGTCAGATGGCTTGTCCTGAGGTAGGCAATGATAAATGGATATAAGATTGGCAGATGCACTTGGCCAGTTGGGTGCAACATTGTGGAAAATGAATTTGTTATGAGAGATCCAGAGAATCCAACAGATAAGAAGGGGGATGTTACGGTCCTTGTGGGAAGGGGAATTATTCCACCATCGCTTCCATGCCTCTGTAATATCAGTCTCGTGCCACTGAGTCGAAATGTGGAGGGCAGTCGTAGTCTGATTCCATAGAGCTCGAGCAGCAAACAATGTTACCGATCAAATAGGTAACCGCACTGTTACCTACTTTTTTTTGGTAGCATAAAAAGCACCCGATTTTGAAAAGTGGTGATGCAGAATCACCTCTCCTTTTTTTTAGCACATTTTTGACACTCTAATATTTTTATTTATGACGTATGAATATTTTTTTTTAAACGTTAGTGATTTTCATGCTAATTTTAAAACGTATTGATGCAGCATCAACTTTTTTTTTTTAGAGCGGTGATTTTCATGCTAATTTTGAAACGTATTGATGCAGCATCAACCTTTTTTTTTTAGAGTGGTGATTTTCATGCTGGTAATAAAACACAAAACTTAGATATATATATATATATAAACAATATAAAAAACCAATAAAAATGTGGTCCATATCGACAACCCCTACAAAGGATCCGATGTGTAATCAATGAGATCTTCTTCCATGGTAGTGGTTAGGGTAGAAGGCAGCAGAGGTAACAAAGAAATTGTGACAGAGTCTAAATAAGGTGTGGTTACGATGAGATGACCACAGTGCAACGGAATGGGAAGAGGCACGACTGCAGCAGATACGATAAAATCTACCCTAGCTGTATGCAGTTAGAGAAGGCCGCAGTATAGACCGCACAACTGCATAAGCATGCAGAGCACTCACAAAGAATATTAATTTTATAATTAATATTATATCTATACTAATAATGTCAATTTTTTTAGCTACATTTACTAATATGGTTCGGATGATAATATTAACAATTCCTAGGGTTTATTAATCCCTGGGGTTTAAAATATTAATTCTTGGGTTTATAAGTCACTTGTATTTTTAATATTGATCACTTGGATTTTTTTATCGCTTAGGTTTATAATATTTATCCCTTGGGTTTGCTAATTCCTTCAGTTTATAATATTAAACCCTTGAGTTTATAATATTAACAATTCCTTGGGTTTAAAATGTTAATTGTCACTGTTGATTAACCTCATGTGCTTTTAATATTGATTCTTTGGGCTTGTTGATCCTTTCGGTTTATAATATTTATCCATTAACTTTACTAATTCATTATGTTTATAATATTAAACTCTAGAGTTTATTAGCCTCTTCAGTTTATTAATATGTTTGATTTAAAATATTTATTCCTAAGGGTTATTAACATCTTAAAACCAATATTTAAAACATAAAAGGTTCGTAAACCATAACATTTTATATATTAATATTTAAACCCCATGGTTTAAATTCTATACTATGTTATTATTACATATTATATTAGTAAATAATATATTATTATATATAATTATTATGTTATATTATTTTCAATATTTTAGTTTAATAAATAATTTATATATAATTAATATTATTAATATATTTCAAATAAATACATAAAATATATGGATAAATATATAAATTTTAAGTTTAGTCATTCCTTAAATTTTTAATATTAATAATATTTTAAGTTTATTAATATGTTAGATTCATATATTAATATTTATATTAAACATCAAAGAAATTTATATATATAATTATATTACTATAATATAATTATTACTATTATTATAATATATATATATATTATTAATAACGATATATGCTATTATTATACTACGCTAATTATATTATATTTGAAATATAACTATTAATAAAATATTAGATAAAAACAAACATATATATTATTATTTGTATCATTATTAACAATTACAATATATATTTTATTTGTATATTTTAGTTTAGTAAATAATTTATGTATAATTTATATTATTAATATATTCCAAATAAGTACATAAAATATATTAACAAATATATAAATTTTATAGCGGAAAGAAGTTTTTACAGAAAAAAACATAATATGAAGAAGGATGAGAATCTAAAGAAGCTCTATGTCAACGTATTTTTGATTAAAATATTTTGAAACAATGGATGAAAATGTAAATATGGAAAATGGACAACTTTATGATATAACAAAAACCCTAATACATTTATATAAACCAGAAATATTTTTCTTGCTGAAAAAAAAATATACATATAAATTTTAGATATAGTAAATTTTTAATTTTTTAGTATTAATAATATTTTAAGTTTATAGATTTATATATTAATATTTATATTAAACATCAAAGAGATTAATATTATAATAATTATAATATATAAACAATTACAATAAATAAATATATATATATATGTTATTTGTATTATTATTAACAACTACAAAATATATATCTATATATATTATTAATAACCATATATATTATTATTATACTATATTATGCTAATTATGTTATATTTGAAATACAACGGTTAATATAATATTATATATATATATATATATATATAAACAATTACAATAGATATATTATTTGTATATTTTAGTTTAATAAATAGTTTATGTATAATTAATATTATTAATATATTTGAAATAAATACATAAAATATATTGATAATATATAAATTTTAGGTTTAATAATTTTTTAATTTTTTAGTATTAATAATATTTTTAATTTATTAATATGTTAGATTCATATATTAATATTTATATTATATATCAAAGAGATTAATATTATAATAATTATAATATATAATTATATTATATTTCACTTTAATATATATATATATATATATATATATATATATATATATATATATTTCTTATATACTATAATATTATTATAATAATATATTATTATTATTATTATTTTACTATAATATAATTATTAATATATATATATATTATTAAACATATATGTTATTATTATATCATGCTAATTACGCCGTAAGGCGTTATTATTTGAAAACAACTCCCCTGGATGTCAATGTGCCTTTGTTTGGTCCACTGGATCAAATTTTAGACGATTGAAATGTTTTACGCCATTAGATCCACTACCTTCTTCATTTACGCTCTCCTAACTACCTAACTACCTCCTTCTTGAATTTATTTCTTTTATTCATATGCAATCACTTTAATCTTTTTTTTAATCTCTTTTTTATTCAAGCTCCGCGAATAATCAAAGAACAGAATCACATCCAGAAAAAGAGAGGAACAAGAAAAGATTGAAGCTGTGCATGAGACCAAATGAAAATATGTGGAAGATGTACATCAAACGGAATGAAAATCTTTTTTCCTTTATGTGTAATTAAATACTTTTTGAATCAGGTAAAATATGATATGGAATAAGAGGCTTTTGCGAAGAAAGTAAAAATTAGTGGAAAATGTGCATCAAACGGAATGAAAATCTCTCTGTTGGGAAAACAAGGCATTCTTCTCGTGTACCGCCTGCGCAGGGAGTTCTGGTGAAACCGTTGGAGCAACATTCTTCTAGGGGACGAGGTCGACCCACTCCGCTTTCTGCTCCTAAGGGTTTGAACATGTATTTTAATTCATTTCAGGGTTAATAATATCAAATTGTAAGTTTTAAGTTTTGTGCGTTTATTTCTAATGTTTAGTCAAAATCTTTATTTATGTGTTTTGATAATTTTCAAAGATGTATTTCCAGTATTTCAGTTTATTTTAAGTTTAATGATATATTATTTGGTAATTGTTTTATTTTTTTATGTAATTTTTTTTTTTATTGATATAAGATTTTCAATGTAAACTTTGCAATTCAATTTTTGTAAATTATATATAGAGGTATTGTTTTCCATTTTTATTAAAAAATTGTTTAGTGTTAATTTCAATTTTAATCTTTTTAATTTATTTATTAATAATTATTAAGTGAATAACTTTCAAATAATATTTTAGAATATTTTTAACTGTAGTTATAGATTTTCCGGATGCGGATGATAATTTGGGTTAAGGGGCCTCAAGGCCTGGTTCAGGTCCCAAGGCGGTTCACCTGGGGTGGCCACATGGCCCCCCATGGCGCCTTTAATGCAGCTCTCATTAAACCTCGATGCGGGAAATTTATTCCTCCTCACCGTCACTTGCTCTGTCCTGCTCAGTGCATCAGATATCAAATGGAGCACTATCGCTCGAACTTTCCCGATTGTTTTGGTGCCGCCCACCGCCCTCTGTCGCCTCTGAGCTCTGACTGCCCGGGTGGTTGTGCTATAGGTGGGGAACGCACTGCTACAGGATGTCGGTGCTCTCTTCAGTGTTGCTTGGAAACAATTCCCGGCTACCATTACTCGAATAGTAATTTCTGCCCTGTTATATTCAATTTTCATACCTCTCCTGTTTTTGTTGGTCAAATTAATTCCACTCTTGCAGCTCCTTCTGGTGTCTGGTCGGATTCAGCTCAGAATTCCAACATGCCCAGACTCAGGCAAAGAATGTCTTGTAGGAGAGGGGCCTCTCGAGGCAGATCCATGAGTGAGCGTCCCTCTAGCTCCAATGTCGACTTCTCCATGGAGCCTTATGAAAGGCATCCCGCTCATTTCTTTATTGACCCTTCTGGTCGTCTCCATGATCGCGTTGCCCCTGCGCCTCCTCAGTCCATGCATCCGCCTCGCGCTCCTGCTATGTCACCTCTGTCTTCGCCCCCGCTCCAGGCTTCCGCTTCCCCTCCTCGCCCTGGCAGTCATTATCTCAGGCAATCCACGCAACGAGCTGAGCTGCGATTCGATTGCGCCTTTAATCGCCCATCCATCACTGCCCTTATCACGATTACCCTTCGCGAAGAAACTACCCTCCCTTCTGCCCAGCCTCTTGACCCCTTGCAGACTCCTTCTGTGCCTGTCTTCGAACCCCCCTCCGGTCCTGAACCTGGTCCGTTTGTGCACTCTCTCGGAGTCCCTTTTGCCCCCGTCCCTGCTCCTTCGGGACCTTCTCACTTGCAGATGGATGCTGGTCTTTCTGGCGAAGACGATGACAAGACTGCTGAAGCAGATTCGGAAGAACAATATGGCTGCAGAATTGTGGAAGAGCAACCCGCTTCAGACTAAGTGCTCTCCCTCTTCCAAGACCAGTTCTCAGTATGAACTCTGCTCTAGATTTTTTTGCAAAGTTTCTGTTTTTAATGATCACTCATAGCAGATACAGCTGCATGTATCTTTTGTTTTTTTCTAGTTTCGTTAAGTTGAATGTAAATGACTCCTCGCCGGTTTCCCAGTTCCTGGGCAGTGTAATCACTTTCAAAAGAACTGGTTTCCCGCTAATGGGCAGTTCCATAGTTAGACAGAACGTGGATATCAAGCCCGGTTTCAGGCTTCCTCAGCTGAGCCGTGGAAGTTTTGTAATATTATGTTCATAATAGAAATAGCGTAATTTAGAAAGAAAAAAAAAACTGTAGTTATAGATTATTATTTAGTTTTGAATATTTTTACTTATTATTTATTTTAGATTATTAGATTATTAGTTATTTTAGAATATTTTTATTAGTAGTTATAATAGTTGTAGAATATTTTTAATAATAGTGATAGAGTATTTTAGATTACTAGTAGTTAGATATTATTTTAGATCAATATTTTTATTAGTAGTTATAGATTACTAGGATATTTTTATTAGTAGTTAGAGATTTTTTTTTTTTTTTGTAATTATATTGTTTAATTAAAATTGAATGATATAAGATTTTCAATGTAAACTCTACAACTCAATTTTTGTAAATTATATCTAGATGCATTGTTTTCTATTCTTATTAAAAATTTGTGAAGTGTTAGTTTCAATTTTAATTTTTTTTAAAAAATAGTAATGAACCAACGTGCATTTGCAAATTTCCAAAAAAAACTTAATTTATTTTCAAACATTAATTTGGAAAATTAAACTATGTATTTTCCTCCCATCAAATAATTTCAATACTGTTTATAAAATTGAAATGTTGAAATTCAATATCAGACTTTGGAAGGCTAATGGCTATGTGATACCCATTACATTCATACCATATTGATAGATTAGTCTTTATAAAATTAAAAAGTTGAAGTTAAAAAACTGAAATGCACTCGTAGGTAGGTGGTTGACTCAAACTACAAAATTTATTTCTTAACAATAATGCCACTTTATGGAATTCATTAAACAAATGTTTGAACAATTATACAACAAATTATGGTCCATTTCAACAGTTTTTAAAAATAATATAATGAGAATACCATTATATGCGCTGGTGTGCACATGGACCTTCTGTCTTACTAAATTAAGGACCCAATGGTCACAAAGGGAATCATTATCAACAGTTGGCTCGTATTTTCCGATTTTTTTACTTTCTGGTACGATTTCCATTTCTTAAGATAATTTTATTATTTTTGTATACGGCTCCCATCATGCTTCTCACCTAGTCAATAGAAGTATAATGTCCTTATTTCCGCAAACTATAAGATAATAAACTTGCCAGTTAGGCTCCAGTTGTATCCATATTTCAAATATCGAGAACTAAAATTTCTAATATTGTTTGCTAATTAACGGTTCCGATACATTCATGTGATTAAAAAAAATGTTGTGAGGTTAGTTGGGTATATTATATTATGGCATATTACCCTTACACGTATTTTTGGGTCGTTACCATGACAGGTTTTATAAGGTCGATAGGGATGTTTGTTTGTTTTGAAATAGGGTTTTTAAAATTTTGATTTTTTTTTAATAATATTAAATGAATGGTACAGAATTAACCATCATGGAATATTTAAGAATATTTTTAATAATGTTCACAAATTAAAGGTTGATATTTATCTCCAAAGTAATTATATCTTTTTTGCATAGTTTTAAAGACATGTGGTATTGATAAACTATGTATTGGCTCAAGGTATTATAACAAAGTTTATTTATGGATAATCTTCCTGGTCAAGTAAAGATAAATCTCTATGAGTAAGAATCTTGTTACATTATTTTTCGAAATGTTTATTTTTTATTTGGAAAATAATTTTTTATTTTATTATATATATATATATATAATTTGAACTTTGAATTTGAAGGTTTTACATCAGATTTTATAATATGGCAATTACAATTAAGTTGTTGTTTATGGGCAAATATCTATATTTATATATGTAATTTTGGTGTGTTAAAAAGTTAAAATGGCTATTATTAAATATTTTAAAATTATGATTTAATATAGGTGTACATATGAAATTTTTTCATCTTTAAATATAATCTTCAAGTATAAGTGTCATGAAAATCACAAAATCACAAGTTCAAGTATAATATTCATTCTACAACCCAGTGTGAAGGCTATGTGTAAGTATGTTTGTCCCTCTTAAAGTAAAAGTAAAATATTCTCTAAATAGAAAAGAAATTCCAGCTATAATAAAAAAGAAAAAAAAAATGTTATGCATATTTAACTAGTTGTCCATATGACCTAATTCGGTCAGGCTCTCCAGCCTAGTGGAGATGTTGTAATGTAATGTTTAACATTTTGACTAAGTCAAATTAGGTAAATTAAATAAAAAGATTAATGTAATGCATACATTTTAACTTGCTCAAAATAAAATAAAAATAAATTAATAATAAAACTGAAAATGTCTAATGGTATTGAGAACCCATGACACTGACACATGGTATTCATGTGTAATATAGCATATTTAAAGAGGAAATTAAACCAACCTAGATCCATCTTAACTAGGGATTTACCAAGGGCGAAGAGGGATCAAATCTCTTTTCATGTGTAATATAGCATATTTAAAGAGGAAATTAATCCAACCTAGATCCATCTTAACTAGGGATTTACCAAGGGCCAAGAGGGATCAAATCTCTTTTCACTCTAAAAGAGGTTTGCATATTAAGATATTTGATCCCTCTAGGAGCTTGCCAAATCCGGGATTAAGATGGATCTAGGATATTTTATTATTATGTAAACTGACATTTTTCTTTATTCCTTATTACATTAGTTAAACATTGGAATCATTATGCTAACCCCACTTGAGATACGTATTCCTCATCGATTTAGTCAAAATTTGGTATCATCAAATCTTGCTGGTATCATCAAATCTTCCATTGTCTTGTCAACCCCACTTGAACAATATGTTGTTTTAATTAGAGTTTGAAGCAAGCTTAGGAAACCTCTTATAATAATAACATTGATCAAATTTATTACCATTTCACTACTATCCTTTCCAACATCATTAGCAATTTTTCTAATGAGATTTCGTTTAAGCAGTCGAATACAATTTCCAATCCATGGTATGGTAAAGATTGCGAAATTGACAGGAAAGCGATCAGAGTCGTTCCTAATGGACTCATTAAGCTGCATACTGTCAATAT